>CAXHWN010000027.1:0-5000 GCA_964020975.1 Hermodice carunculata | reverse complement strand
CCCAGTCGCATTGAAGTTCTAACTAAATTGTGTTCAGCTTACAGGGAATATTTACAGGAACTTAAATGCTGTCGTAAAAGCTTTGATAGTTTGTTAGTTATGTAACAAGGCCAAATTGAATATTTTAGCTTCTCGCTACATTTAGTCACTTCTATACTTAAATTAATTCTAACATTTTTTGTGCCTGTGCCCATTTTCGTTTTCAAATTTTGCACCACTTATAGACTCGACCTCTCACATGGATCTCTGCATATACATACATGTAAAAATGCATATATACATACACATGTACACACACACACATATATATATGTATATATATATATATATATATATATATATATATATATATATATATATATATATATGTTTATACATACATGCACAGAGAGAAAAAGGGAGACATACAGAAAGACAGACAGACAGACATACTTATGTTGTCGCTTTGGACGTGATACTCAGTAAGTGACTTCTTGGCACTATTTTGGCATGCAAACCACTTAAGCTTAGCACAATGTTGTTAATAACATGAATACTGAGAAAACGAAGATTTGTCGTTCTAAGAATGTGGTCATATCTGAGGACATTTTATTCACAGTACAGATTCCAACTTAAAATGTGGAAAGTCAATGTCAAATGGTAGTCCAATTTCCACAATCGTCCACGCGCAATATTTTCATCATCACTTAACTTACAAACATCATTTGGATCAAAGCTGTGCTGCCGAAGATGGGTAGAAATTCTATTTGCTCTCCTGACTTTTTTGCCTCAAGACCTGCTTTTGCATTTTCTATTTCCATAAGTTTTCATTTTCTTATTTAGTTTTCTTTCCACAGGCTTTGAAATGGGAACAACAGTGATAGTTTTTACGTTTTTGTCATTGATGATCATTTGAGATGTTCATTTTGAGAAATTTTAAACTTTGATTGTCAAACAGGTATTAAGCTAAAACTTGTTTTTATTGCTAGTAGGTGTTTTGATGTGTGATGTCACATGGGCTACGGTGCATATACAATACACAAACATTGGAGGCACCAAGCTGAGATACACAACATTAGCAGGCATATCAAAATGACTTGTGTACTCTGGTAATCACCCTCTTTGATCTTGTCAGTGTGGTAAATTAGCTGACGCCTGCTTCAGGAGTTGAATTCACATCCACAGGAACTGTTAGATTTCTGGTTTAATTTCTGCATTTTTCTTTCCCTATTAATCCTCATTAAATGAGAAAATATATCTGTTTAGTAAATTTTATTTTTTATACACACTGCTTCATCCATAGTTAAAGTGTAGTATGCGTACTTGGTCAGGTTGCCTTATGCTTGTCAGAGTTTCACTCACTTGTCATTGCATTAGCTGCAGCAGTTAGTCCAGTCGACATCACAACCCCGCATTTTCATATCCACAACCCCGCATTTTCATATCTACGAAAACTGATATCTGCTTATCCATATATACATACATACATATTATACATACATATATATATATATATATATATATATATATATATATATATATATATATATATATATATATATATATATATATATATATATTTACAGACGAGAGAGACCGAGAGAGAGAGAGAGAGACCGAGAGAGAGAGAGAGAGAGAGTCATTATCTCATGACCACCGTAGAATGGGATTGCATTTAAAGAGCACGCCTGGTCAGCAAAGTTTGGTTCATTTATTCTGTAGAATTTCCCCTTAGCTTGAATACTTCGCAATCCAATCCAATCATATTTTCCGCTCAACTGGTAGCTCATGTGACCACTTTTCCTGCTTAGACATGACCCAACTGTTATTTAGCATGGATGTGTTAACATCCAACAAAGGAGCGCAAGTGGGGAAGGTTCCATTCTGCAGATTGCTTGACCAACAGAATATCTAGTCATGATTACTTTTACGAACACAGTAGTTCACCTTTTTTTGGCTGTAAATATCTTCTTCTTCTTCTTCCTCTTTCTCTCCTTCTTCCCCTTTCCTTTCTTTGTTCATATTAATCAGAAGTAGGGAAGAAAGGAAGAAAAAACACGAAACAAAGAAAAAAAGAAATGAAACTACCTGTCCAATGGGGCAACTACAAAAATATTGTACAATTATGTTATAAGAATCTCATATACAGAATAATGCTTCGACCAGGATTGTTCACCAAGTGGGAAATGGTGTCTCAGTCCCTAATAAGCTTTTCACTTTTCAATCAGCATTAGCAGAAAACCCAAAGATGAAGCGAATGGCCAAAAACTTGACCTCAATTGAAATAATTTAAATCCTTGGCAACCATTCTGTGATACCAATAGAGAAAGCAGCACATGTACGGCTTCCACGAACAAATACAACCTGCTTAATACTGATGTCTTACAGAAGTTATTTGCTCCCCGTGCAATGAGGGTAGCGTGTTCTTGGTCTTGCTTTGGTGCTTGCATTATTTTGGATACCCCACCCCGGGGAGTATTTATTTTCGAAGCGTTCATCTAGAATTTCCTTATTTATTGTCCCATAAGTACCTGGCTATGGTATTTGTGGAGTCGCCTGTTCTAACTATTAGGAGCGGACCACGCGTATTTACATGTAGAGGGTACATGAGGGAATCAACCGATGGAAGCAATTGCCACTGCTGCAGTACAGCTAATTAAGACCGACCAATTTAATCAAAGACGCCAGTGGATCATCGCAAAATTAATTACATTGTTATTACAGGAAGCTAGTTCTGTAAATGCTGCTTCAGGTAAAGACGTGAGTGATTGAACGTAACACAATACTGGATTTTTTTACGATTGACTTTGTTGCAACTGTTTTGTTGTGGGCTGAGCTGGTAGAATAATGACAAAAATGATGGCTCCCACTTGCCTGAAAATGACAGGTTACAAGAATACACTGTAACTCTTTTAACGGTCAATCGGTCAACAGAAACATTTCAGTGCTGAACTATTCAAATTGAAAAAAATGGATCAAAAAGGATACAGCAGATGTGCAACGCAGTGCCGCTTCAGCCAGGCTAGTTATTGGGCGTTGGGATAGATACACTGCAGTGTGTAGGTGCGGATAAATTTTGAAATGTACGTGTTTCATTAAGGTAGTACATTAACTTGTGAAGAAGATTACCCAGAGACAGCGTGCTGCAATGCAGGGCAGCCATCAAACGAACTGAGCATGTGCAAGATATCGACTGGATATTTAGTTCCGGTTAAACGAGTAAGGATGATGAAGATCAAAGAGCAAATTAGAATGGTGACAGCTTTTGCAAAATAAAAATCGTGTTTTGAAGTCGTCTTTAAGAATGTATTTAGCTAGCTAATTTTTTATTGCCCAATAATAAGTAAAATGCTTATGCATAACTTTATGCGCGTTATTTTGTGGCGGATTTTGACTAAACCTTGTGGAAACTGTGCATTACAATTACATAAATACGTAGGGGTCAATGTGTTACCTAATTTTTTATAATAAATTATTCAGAATGACAAACTTGTATATATGTAAAAGTATTAATGGAAATAATATTTGTGGTAATAAAGTTGTCAGTAGTAGTGGTAGCAGTAACAGCTGCGGTAATAGTAGTAGTAGTGGCATTAGCAATAGCATTGGTAGTAGTAGTAGTGGTAGCATTACCAGTAGTAGTGCCAGTGGTAGTATTACTAGTAGTAGTAGTAGTAGTAGTAGTAGTAGTAGTAGTAGTAATAGTAGTAGTGGTAGTAGTAGTGGCCGAAATAGTAGTAGCATTAGTAGTACTGACAGTGGTAGTAGTGCCAGTATTGGTAGTAGCAGTGGTAGCAGCAGCAGGGCAGTTGTACAGAGGTTGGTAGCAGAGGTAGTAGTAGTGGCGTTGGTTGTAGTAGTGCTAGTGGTAATAGAAGTAGTTGTGTTTGCAGCAGTAGCAATAGTGGTTGTACTGGCAGTATTAGCTAGTAGCAGTAGCAGTGGTCACAGCAACAGTAGTTGTATTAGTGGTTGTAATAGTGGTAGTAGCAGTAGTCGTAGTGAAGTAGTGGTAGTATTGTTAAAGGTAGTCGTAGTAGTCGTAGTGATGATTTCTATATTTGTAGTAGTACTACTGATAGAAGCAGTAGTGGTAGAAGTAGTAGTAGTAGTAGTAGTAGTAGCAGTGGTGGTGGTGGTGGTGGCGGTGGTGGTGGTTGTGAACGTAGTATCAACAGTAGTAGTATTGGTAGTAGCAGTAGCGGTAGTAGTAGTAGTAGTAGTAGTAGTAGTAGTAGTAGTAGTAGTAGTAGTAGTAGTAGTAGTAGTAGTAGTAGTAGTAGTAGTAGTAGTAGTAGTAGTAGTAGTATCATTAAGCCCTAATAATTGGCCAAATATACAGATTGGTTAAAACAGAAACATACAACGAAAATTATACAACACACAACACGTCAAAATAACTGCATTAGGTACATAATCAAAAGATACAAAATACAAAAGACACATTTATTAGTGAACAGAACTATGACATTCAATACATATATTGACGTATACAAAATGGAAACTACAAAAGGACGACCAGGTACACACGATACCACAATATACATAATGATGGTGGTGTTCCGTAAATGGTGGTGTTCCATCAATGTATATGACAAATGTTCTTGTAAAAATCTCGACAGAATTGCCTGTCTGTCTCAATTCTGGATTTCATATTTTGTTTCCGGCATTACTCCAATTGTGATAATCTCTTTCTGACGGTAACCAAAGTCAAGCAGGGTGGTTGCTAAGCATCCATGAGAAATTTCTAAACCGTCTATGGATGTAAAATAATCAGAAATAGATATTTTGCAAAAGATTCGAAATCTGTCTACTTGCTTAGGAAAGCATTGAATTCCTGTTTATATTGGGCAGTCCATAGGGTAAGCTAACGATCAGGTCGAAGCAAAACTATCAGTTTATCACAACATACATATACTACCACTCCAGAAATTCAATTTATTCTGCTAGAAGCAACCAGTTTTATTTCCTTGAATCCGGCACTTACTACTCAACAAGTGGGGTCGCTGTTAACCTGGCCA
>CAXHWN010000026.1:0-30000 GCA_964020975.1 Hermodice carunculata | reverse complement strand
CTAACTTGTAAAACGTTTGTTGACCATCAGTCATCGGAGTGTTTCACGTGAAAATTACGTTGTGATACATCACGAGAGAAAGAACTACGCCTGAGACGAAGGATAAAGGGAACCCGATTCGACCACCCAGAGGCAAACGCCCCATCCACAAAAGGCTAGAGGAATTCTGGTCGACAAGAACATCAGTGAAGAATGATTTGGATATGATGGCACACACTGTGGAACTGGACAATGCCACCGAAGTCGATGACTTGAAAGCCACTGTTTATTATGTCTTTGGCCAAAGCTATGAATGAATCGAAAGAACTCATAGCAGAAAGGTCAAATGAGACCAATAGAAACGTAGGGAACTCCAATGGCTCAGCGACGAGAGACCAGAATTGTCACGTGACAGCTATGGGAACTTAAGATTCTATACTTTATACTGAAGGAAATAAATCTTTCCAACAAATTGAGATACCTGACAATCTGTTCATGACATCTCATAGCATACATCTGGACGAATTACCCAACCTTGACATTGTGTCACCACAGCCGTAAGTCCAAATATTGTGTGGGAAGGACGTAAATAAGACCGCTCTTCTTATTCCAGTTTTTTTTGGGAGATATCTTGCAAAGAGCAATATCTATGGGCTCTTGGATTCTTCAAAATCAGCCCTAAACTTGTGGGATAATGTGACCCAGTGTTCACGGTAAGGTCGACATAGATATGTGGTTATGCATTATACAAAAGTGGAATGGGGTTTCTATGTTCCTTGACAGCCATTTTACTGATATGCAACTATTAATATTACTTTCGACTCATCAAGAGGTCGTTTCGGGGGTTACAATTAAAATACTGGACAATATTTTTGTGGAACTCTGGAGGAATATGTTCCTAACATTCATTATGAATAATGTTCAATGGCTTTGCTATAACTTTATCCTTTGGTGCTAAGTACCCATCTATAGGGCAACCAATTGTCAAAATGACGTATTTATTTCACTGTGACAACAACGCTATACTTTTAATCATCCCCCCCCCAAAAAAAAAGTCATCATAAAATTACTTACGAAATGAACCATTCATTCGGCTGTCCAAAATTATTATTATTCTTCCACATGGATGCCCGCAAAGGATAATGTTTTAAGTGACGCGTTATCAAGAGGAAATGTGTCTCTCTTTCAGGACTTGATTCCAAGACTAGCATCTTGGCCAGAGATAATTCCTGACCATTTTGTCTTTCACATAGACAAGTTGATTACTATCGACATCTATAAGTGATTCCTCTATCAACATGTATGCATCAGGAGTGAGTCAATTCACTAACTTTTGTTTATGATACGAATTAAATAGCTTTGACTTACCTAACTATGTATGTGAGGATATCCTTATACGTATGCATGCAAATTTTTGACAGCCTGTTTAATATTTTCTTGTGACACACTGTTACACCATATCTTCAAGTGAACAAGACACTCGCCATACCACATTGACCATAAGGACACATTCAATGAAAAATTGCAAGATGCCATTCACGCCACAGGTGGACAATAAATACGGTGGGTGGGAGGGTTTGTGTTTTTACCTTGAATGCCAGTTATCCATAAGTATTGTCTTAGCATAGTCCCTGTACTGGTCCCTTTAAATTCTTAGTTCGCCCTGGGTCCTCACCCTTGTCCACCCCCTTCCCCACCCCCCTGGCATCTTTAAACTGAGCTGGTTATCAAGGTGTCAGGTGACTCGTGTCAATTTCACTTAGGATATCCAGCCAATCTGGCAATGTGATCCACAATAGCACAACCGTTTCGACCCCCCCCCCCCCCACCATTGGTTCTGAGGCAATGCCGAAGACGGCCATAAATACTTGCGCAAGATATGCCTTGGGACCCTACCAGACCATTCTTGGAAAAATGTGGTTTTATACCTTTGGGGTGGGCAACTGCAATGGTACAGGTCATTCAGGAAACCACCAAATGTACAAACATACGGTACAAACGGTATCGCCCCTCACTCCTCCCCACATGGGGAGGCTTGATGAGAAAAGAATTGTATCATATAGACATACCACTTGATATGCTGATATGGGCGACACTATAGCTTGGGGATCAAAAAGTGTGTGCCTTGTTACCTTTGTACTGGTTACATTACCCGGTTATAGATCACACTGGAACATACTTGAACAGGTCCAGTTCACTATTAACAGGGATAATTTTCTTAACTTTATCTTTGCTGAGAATGTGTCCTTTTGCATTTGTTGACCATACGTCATTAATGTGTCCATTCTGTTTCAGTAGTCTAGCCTTGTATATTAGATTTAAGCATCACACAGTCAGGTTATCATTTATATAAATGTGTGATGTGTCCATACCTTTTATCATATTAATCTTGGCTTGACTCCACATTACCTCTTTGTTGTAAGGATACGATGTGATCTTTATTTTTACAGTGTAAGTCGTGTGTTATACCTTTACCAATGGTCCATCTCGGTGGCTATGATCAATTTCTGAAAGAGTCGTGTACATCCAAAGCCTTATTTTGCAACTTCTAACAAATTGTCATTTGTGTGTGCTCTAGATTGCTCCTTAATAGCTGCTATGCATAGATTATTTCAACGGAAATATTTTTCTAGTTTATCACACTAAATTACAGTTTTTGTGACCTCTGATGTAGTTTCGTCGTTTCAATATGAGTCCTTCCTTCAGCTGAGCTCAGCTTGTTTTAGCTTCTTCAAGACATGGTCATTTGAAAATGCTTCTAAGATAGCAAAGACCAACTCATTTTCACCTGTTGGGTGATCATCAGTTCATTTACAGTCCGATCTGACGCTTAGACGTTGACGTGGTTTCCTCTGTTGACTTACCCTATTTGCCTGACATGCTTTGAAAGCAAGAGACTGGTTACACAGTATTCCACTGCTTCCCATGCAAAGTGCAATCAGGCTTAGTTTCAGTTAAGATCCAAAGGCAAAGTCGACAGGTCAGAGTGCCCAGGGTTATTTTGATCTGACATGATATTTGTCATTTTAGGAGCTTGAATCCTCTCAGAGCTACGAATATGACAGGCTAGGGTGAGACACTGTCGTCAAGCTGACTCAGTATATAAAAAATGACACAGCAAGAATATCGATCAGAGCTTGGATCTTGGTCCTGAATTTCTTGGCTGCCCAGCACTTTTCTTGATTCCGATGCGCATTTTTTTTCTGTTAATTATTAAGCAGTCAATTTGGTATTTTTTTGGACATTGGTGTGGTCTGTGAACTAATCGTAAGACAACAGAAACTTACCTGGTCATTTCCTTGTTCATCCTGACTCATAACCATGTCATTTCCCAATACTTCTTCCGTCATTGGATCTGTCAAAGTTACATGAATTAATTTTAATGTAAACATATTTATTTATCTTAGATTGCCTAATAGTACATCAAGATACTAAAAAGTTTGCACTCCAGACACAGAGAGATGCACAGTATATATACAAAACACACAGGATGTAACAAGAATGTTGCAGTTACAATCATAGGTGAATATACAAAATATGTGACCAGTATAATCAAAGGTGAAGTAAACGGTATCACAATATATAAAATGTGAAATTGACCAAAGGACCCGAATAAACTAGCAGCATAGAGATAATACATATCTGCAGTATGGATACTCTTTTACTCTGTTACTCTTTTTATGATATCATTAGGACATTGAGGACACAGGCATTCGTATGGAATACATGGAGGTAATTTATATACAAAACATCTTATATTGGCCTTACACTTTTGAACAGCTTAGAAATTAAGTATTTCATTCATTCGATAATTCTTCGCCACCAAAAAGGAAAGTCTCAACTAAATGGTCACTAGCAATATGGACTATTACTGTAGGGTGAACAGTGGAAGCAATTATAGGTGTGGTGGTATTCAAGAGACTTTTACTGAGAGTGTAGAAGAGTAGACAAAAGGGAAAGAAATGTTTCGTGTTTTCAGTGGAGTGGAAACATGAACAATTGGGCCATGAAATAATATTGACCTTGTGAAGGTCATAGGTTAGTATAGACAAACCTAGATGCATTTGGGTGTGGCAGATTTTGAAGAAACGGTCACTAGCAGAGTAGAAGTTGGGGACATTGTCCACTGCAAGCAAAGTAGCTTTAAGTCTGAATTTGAATATTTGGAGAGAAATAGAATCTGTTATGTAAGACGACAGGCTGTTCCATAGCTTGATAGTATCGAGGAGAAAGGAATCACTATGTATTTGAGTTTTATATGTAGGAGGTCGAATAGAAGTAGAATGGCATGAAGTCCGACCAGTTAAAGATGTGAGTGAGATGTTGGGCAGGTATACACGAGTCAGGTTACGGCACATTTTATCTAAGAGAATCAGCTTAAACGTTTAAGCACTAGCTTCCCTCACAGACTACACCCCCCGTCATGTATGGCTTCATGTAACCGACAAAGTTTACCAAAGTCCACCACCTTCCATATTCTGTCATATATCGTTGATTCAGCACAACCTGTGCTTGTCAATACCTACTGTTATTGGTAGTTTTTTCTACATCAAAATGGAAATAAATCTACAAAAAGCTAAATGCTACGTTTGTGTATGTTGTTTATATTAAATTCACGGCCAGGTTTGCACAAACCTGCAAATTTAACTTCATTTCAATCCTCTTGAATTGCCGCACGATTGCTACAAAGTGTGCCATATTTGATATGGCCGTTTAGCTTGAAACCTCAGCTACATTTGCAAAATGTCCTCCTATTGGCTTATGTTGAAGCATTTGATGGTATACTTCTGTTGAAAAGCAATGGAAATTTTCCCAGAAATACCACACCAAAAGTGGTCTAAGTTCAATGAAGTTCATGATTGGTCAAGAGTGCACATGTGATCCTTTTCAATAATTAACTATTGACCGAGTAACACCAAACAGCTTCGTAGCCAATGAGAGTCATCGGATTCCACAGGTCAGTGGGGCAGATCACCCTCGCCATGTGACATATCTGCTCATCTTGCAGCATGACTATGTACCAATTGGAAGTTTTCCATCATAAGCAACTTAAATTTTGCGGCACATGAACAGTTATTGTTCAGAAAATGTTCCAAAGTTTTTATACTTTTGAGGGATGGAAACATTCAGAAACAAATTGAAGATAGCCAGCAAAGTGTCCTGATACAGTGCAGGTCTGTGTTCCCTCCATTATTTTGTCATTTTTTCCTCAAAATTTATTTGAGGCATGTGATTTTATTTTTGCCATGGCGAAGTGAATGAAACTAAACACATTTGCAAAGTACATCATTTCCAACAAATGTATGCTTATCATCCTCATGTGGAGAAACAAATACTGGAAATAAGTGGGATGGAGCTAATTCCCTGTCAGACTGCCGTAAAGGGGCTGCATGGCGACGTCTGGCATTGAAGCGTAAGGGTGGTCCCTCTCCAGAGGGATACGGGTCTGAAAAGGTTGCGTCAGTCAGCAAGCGTGGGTCAGAGGTTTCTGAAGAAGTTAATGTGTGAAATATGTCTTAAAGCACCAGTACATATTTTGGCTGCCTCATATTGGATGCATTAAAAAAGGTCAGATGGGCTTTTGCTGCAGTTATCGTAGCGAACACAACCATATTCAAAAATGGGTGTCAGGTGGAAAAAGTGCAGCCTAACCAGGGCTTTACCAGCGAGTTTATGCTTGAACCTGCATAGGAGAGCAATGCACCGGCTAGCTGTGATTGTGATGCAAGTGAAATGCCAGGACAAGTTACAACTGAGAGTAATGCCATGGTGGGTGTGGGTGTCAGCCTCAGGGATGGCTGATTCACCAAGACAAACGGGAGGGCGATTTGGTTTGTTGGTATAGGCAGAGAAAATAACTGACAAGGGCTTCAGGGCATAAAGATGACACGCCATAATTTACCCCAATTACAATTGACAGAAAGATTCGTATTTGGGTGACAGGAGGAATGCTCTTGATTGTGAACAATTTCAAGTAAGCTTGTGTCGTCAGCAAAAAGTCTGACTTCACAAGATGTCATGACAAGATCGTTTCCATAAACCAAGAGCAAGAGCGGACCAAGTATGGATTCCTGGGGTACCGGTACCCCGGCTTCAAAAGGTAGCCAAGATGTTTGACAATGAATTACAACACGCTGAAAGTGATTAGGTGGGTAACTATCTATCCATGACAGTAGGGGATTACAAATACTTATGTGACGGAGTGTAAAGAAAAGGCCAGGGTCCCATATCTTATCAAAGGCCCTAGAAACGTCTAGAAAGAGTTTTGCAGTTTCATTGCAATGTTCAAGGCCATTATAGATATTCTGAACAATATATGCCAGTTGATTTATGGTAGAGTCGTTAGACGTGAATCCAGAATTTTTCCAAGTGAGAAGGTCATAGATTGTCAAGTATTCGTACAGAGCATTATGTATCAGTCGTTCAAAGACTTGGAGAGATTGCATGAAAGAGAGATTGGACGGCAATTACTTTTAATCTGTGCATTGAACTTTTTATATACAGGGCAAACATTGATTCTCTTTCAGGAAGTGGGAAAGATTAAGGCACAGTGTAAAGTTATTTGCCAGTGGTTGGAATTTAGATTCAGCAGTATTTTCAAGTATTATATTACCTGTGCTGTCAGGGCCATATGCAGAGGAAGTGTGAAGGAAGATAAAACTCTTGTTACGCTATGGGCATCAATATCAATACCATGTAAGCGTGCCTCTGTTTGAAATGTACACTCTGGAAGAGGTGGGGCACCTATATAGGGAGCACTTTAGTATTGACTTGAGAAGCATGTCTGGAAAACTTTATATTTTTCGATAATTCAAGATTAAGCTTATCTTGTTCAATGATGGGAGGTATATCTGGGTCGATTTTACAACCTAGAACAGACATATATAAGCTCCACCATTTCTTAGGGTTTATGGCTTTGTCTTTAAGTTGACTGCAAAAAGTGGAAATATGATCTAATAGAATATTTGATTAAATTTACAACCTTGTGAAAACTGATAAAACATTTCGGCTTTATAGTGGACTTCATATGGGCTGGGTCGAGGTTTTTTGGTTGCATGCATAAAACGTTTTCAGGCTCAATTACGATATCGAATGTGTTTTTGAATAACTGAAGTTATCCAGGGTTTGTCCCTGGGCCAGATGGTGACTTCCTAAAGGGGATAAAATCTTTAGCAGTGGTACGAGATTAATCGGACCAATGTGACACAAAGTCGTCAATTGTATCGAAAAAAAAAGCATTGCCAATTTTCCAGGGAGTAGAAGATAAGACACGCTGAGGTCGGAAAAATTGGCCTTTACCGTCCCGTTGCAGCCTTTTGAAGGATGTGGCCTTGAAGGCGGAAAGGTTGAAAGTTCAATGGACTACTGAGTGGTCGGAGTGGTATGGTATTCTTGCCCATATTTTACAACAAGATCTACACCCGGCGAGTCAGTGATAATTAGATCCAACAGACTATTTAAATATTCACTAGTTCTGGTGGGTTCATCTATAAGTTGAGAAAGGTTGAATTGGGAAACAAGATTAAAGAGTGACAAAGCAAGTTCACTGTCAGGGTGCATGGAATTAAAAATAGTACACCTATCATCAAAGTCAGCAGTAACTAATAAGATTTCTGCACCTTGGCCCGACGGATAATAATAATGTCCAATCAACACGTTGGCACTGTGTGTCCATATTTCGATCCAAATGCATTCACTATTTACATCTTCGTGGTCAGTGCAAAGTGCCAGCAGGCGGCTCTTTTTTTTGGGGGGGGGGGAACGATTGTTGCTGACAATTTTCCAGGAAAAGAAGTTATTAATGGTAACTGGCATCAAGCCATGTTTCAGAAATGTGATGACATTAAAATTTTGTGATTGAACTAGGAGTTGGACTTCCGCGAATTTTTCCGGGATCTTTGATGCTACGAACGTATGAGTGGCAGATCCTCAATTAAAGCTAAGACAGTAAACCATATTTTAAAAGTACTTTAACGACCATATTGCCATGTTAACTCGGAGAACTGACAACTGGAACCCAGCAGAATATTACGATAACGATTCCCGAACAGCCGGGCTGTGCTGCTTCACCAAACAATCGTGGCTACGCAGCTATGCTGTTTCCGTGGCCAAAGTTAACCCTCCAGACAAGCTGCAATAAAATGCTGTGTTTGAGTTGACTTTACTGAAAAAAACGGCACACGACGGCCATCTATTGTAAAATCTTTCAACCAGTGTCGATCATTATTTATTTATTTATTCATTTATTTATTTATTTATTTATTTATTTATTTATTTATTTATTTATTTATTTATTTATTTATTTATTTATTTATTTATTTATTTATTCATTTTATTTTTATTTATTTATCATAAATGATTCCTGTTCTGCATTAAACAAATTGTTATTAAGATAAACATTGTCTATCTTCACAAATAAAACATTTTGAGGACTTTTTGTACAAGTGTATGTGTTCGGTAAATGTATGCATAAAAACTTAAATATAAGTTACAGTCAACTCCGCAGCAAACGCCTGTATAATCAGTGTTTTATCAGCAAAAAAATAAAACCATAAAGAAGACATCTTAAAAAAGAGTTAAACGCACAAAATTGCAAAAAGTCTACTGTTCTGTGCGAATTTATATTTACCTAATTCAGCAACTGCTGGACCCTGAAATGGTAAAAAAATACACGTGGTTCTGGAATGATGGTTGTGCGCACCCGCTTGTTTGATGGATTACAGAATTTTCCAAAGGAGTTGAGTTCCCTTGTGATGCAATGGCGTCTTTTTATGTATGTAATACTGATAGATCATCGTTTGTTTTCTGATATGGTTGCTCTACTATTATAAGCTTTAATGGTATGTACAGATCACACAGAAAGTGTTTCGGTGTCGAAGATGACGAATAGCTCACAAACAGATAAATTTCACGTCGATTTTTTTCGTAAATATTAACTAAGCATTCCAGGGGATTTTGTTTGTTTGTTTGTTTGTTTGTTTGTTTGTTTTTTTTAAGAAGGGACATTTTAAAAAGTTTCCGACTCAATACTGATGTAAATTAAGAGGACAAACAATCGAGCTGATTCCGTACCTCATTCATCCCCATGTCATCCTGACCAGTCACAGCTTTATCTACAAATAATATCCCTGATTAGTAATGATAATTTTGTATATTAGGTGTTTGTCTTTTTGTAACAACAATTTAGTTGGATATAAATGAGAAAATTTAGGTAATTTCTTTAGGGAAAAAATAAAGACGGAATGCTCAAACTATCTGATCTGTCAAGCAAAAGCCGTGGAAATTCAATACACAGTATTAAAATAATTACCAACGGTACTGACATAATGTGATATTTATTTTCAAAACAATTGCTGTCATTTTGGAAGAAGAACATACAGCAGCAAAAGAATTACATAGGTATGAGACAACTCACCACGCATTATATCAAAATCAATAGCTTCGTGTTGTTTTGACAAGCAAAACGTAATCAATCAAAAACAATTGATTTTCAGTATTGTGACGATTCGATATGCCAAAATTTAACAGCTCACGCCTTAAAACCCTACGGCCGCCAACAATTTCCAGATAGCCAGTATCTGTTGCTCACAGGCAATTTGAGAAGAATTGACTTCGATGACCTTGAAATTGAGTCAAGGTTGATTTAAACATATTTTATTTATTTTAAAAGAAATAAAATCGGGAAGAAGGGCATAGCCCTATGTTAATCCCTCTTGTGAGAAGAAGACAAAGACAGGACCAACGTTACAACACAAACTCCAGTGAGTCACCACCAGTCGGGTCCCGAGAGTGAGGGACTCGACGAGCGACGACGTGGATAAAACATGGAAAAGAAAGACACCACTTGTACAAGCACAGAAAGAGGGGTGCATGGCCAACAAAATACCTATGACATTAATGAAATACATGTAAGAGCAATCATGTAACTACTCCAGGTTGAAACCGTTTGCTTTTATCAATAAATTCATGAACTGCCCAAAAGATAGTAATATTGTCTTCAAGACTACAAAAATCGCTACCAAACAAAATTGTGCTTATGCTGAAAGGTGCCAAGGAGCTAATGGATGTATGGGGGACATCTTGAACAGTAGCATATCGAGGACAAGTCAGAAAATAATGCCAAATACTTTCAGAAGCTGCTCCACATGAGCAAGCAGGAAACTCCTTTACACCTATTTGAAAAAGATGTTCATTCAATAGGATGTATTCATATTTAAATGCGGTGCTACTCTAACACCTATTGAGCAAAAGAGGGAGCCACCTGCATCAGGGCAGATCCATGTATTTAGCATGGTCAAAAGTACTTTCTCAATAAAATAAACAACACGAACACAGAATAATCTTAAAATGTTTTAACGCATATTTGAAACATAAAGGATGTCTAACTTGATTAGAAAAGAGCTCTCTTTTGGGTGAAAAGGTGTTATTTATGGATGTTTATATAGTATATAATACAAATCTGCCCTGATCATGGTAGAAGCATCAGTCTGTTGCCCTGGCAACACAGGAAGTGAGCAGGATAGCAGTTAAATATGAATGTCTCCTATTGGCTGCGACCCATACGCAAACGCGAATACAAAATGGATAAATATCTCTTACCTACGTTAAATAATTCTGGGTATTTAACGTAGGTATGATGTAGGAGCAGATATTTTTCTCTTTTACGACAAAAGCAAAGGTAAATTTCGAGTTTCTAGAGGCAGAAGATTCCATAGAGTGACAGCGGAAGGAAAAAAGGATTTACTGAAAAAGGCTGTTCTGCTCTGGTCTGAATGGAAGGTTAATCAGCACGAGAGCGTTGATTAGAACTTGGCCAGTGTAAGGACGAAGGTTGTTCTCAGGAGTTGGGACGTTAGGAAGAGCAGTAAATAAATAGCTGGGGGTTAATTTGTGAACAATTTTGTACATCACAATTCGTTTAGACCTTTTCGTCGTGTAGACAATGTCTCCCACCCAGTTTCTTCGTACAATTTCTCACAAGGAATAGTTTTCATTGCACCCGTTATAATACGGAACGCAGCCAATTATACATCTAAAAGTTTCTGATCAGTCTGTTCACAGTCATCCCAGACCACACCGCCATATTCTAAAATTGGTCTAATAAATGACATATAAATTACTTCTAAAGTCTCCCGGTCAAGACGATACTGCAAAGTTTTCATAATCTTGAGCTGTTTGGAAGCTTTAGTCATAATTTCCTTAATGTGAGATTTCCATTTTAAATCCGATCTTAACGTAAGTCCTTAGTGTTTATGTTCAGAAACATCCTTGAGCTGACGTCCTTGAAAAATTAACGGTGGGTGATTCAGGGTGTTTCTCTTCAGAGATATAAGCATGGCATTGGTTTTCAGAGCATTAAAGGACACAACCCACTCCTTGGACCATTCGTCCAAGGAGGCAAGGTCGCTGTTGATAATAGCTGCACCGTGGGCTGGGTCATCGATAGTAAGAAATAGGGAAGGTTAGACATGACTTCCTTTATTATCAATTGGTTATGAGCACATAATATAATTGTTATTTCATATCTTGAAATTGTAAGATATACCTTTAATACATGGCCAAAACCCAGACTTCATCAGTCATGTACCACTTGCATAAGTATGAACGAAATGGAAGGCGTTACCCTTGTGGGCTGTGCATTTTCACCAGTAGATATCTCGTCATACACATGCGTATGGACAACAAAATGAACCCCAATTCGCTAAATAGTGATCTGATCGGGGCATGTTTTATGTCTGTGTGTGTGTCTGTCTGTTTTTCATTCTAATACAGGATATATTTCAACAGGATTGCATGTTCGGCATAAGTTGTTCTCCCACACAGTCTTGCAAGTTAATTAGATGTCATACCTAGCCATTCAGACGTGTCGCTGTGTCATCGTAATTATATTTAGGCCATGTTGTAAACGTGGAAAATATTTCTATTCGACCACATAGTACTTTTATAGGAGTCATTACTATCCATTTACTTTTCTTTCTATCCCAATGTATGATATACTGAGTATTATCTATTACGTATCTAGGAGCAATCTTTCCCTTTATTATATTGCCGATACATGCACAAGAAACTCTATAGATGGATTGCCTGTGGCTATTTTCTCTCTAATGTAAAACAAAAATCCATAACCAACCAGCAAAATGTAGTGGACGGAATTATTAACTTACCTAGTGGTTTGGCCATAGAAGGCTGAAAGTATAGGCCAGTATAAAGTCATACCACAATTATGCTTCAATAAACGATTGAGGCAATTAAACAGAGCAGCAAACAAAACAAGCAATAACTTATTCAACATATGATTTACAAATCAACCAACGCAAGTTTGTAGGTATAGATTACGACACAGGAATGTATTATGCAAGAATGCGAAGGACGGATAACAGTTAATTTTGTTCTTACCCCCACAAAAACCAGGACAGCCAAAAATGACAGCCACATTGCTGAATGATTCTTCCCTGAAAGTGGACTCACAGTGTGATCTTGATGCCTATATGTTAAACGTGTGTGCACGGGATGTTCCAGAAGTGTTTGGACCAATGGATTGCAGCGCAACCGTGTCACAGTGGTTGGTCACTCCGGGCAGTTCATTACAACATAGATAACCGTTATATTACATATACAAACGAGATATACCCGACCCTGAAGCCCAATGGTCGATAATTCTACTAAAGGTTAACTCACATTGTTTAGCATCATGTGAAAAGCTTTGTACTTAAATACTCGTCTGGAAAACAGAATTTGGACGCGTGAGTATGCTTAACGGTCCCACATCCCAGCTTATTTTAGCGCTTTCTTGCAAAAAGAGTGTGCTAATTGCTCCTTTCAATTAAAGAGAAGTTATCCGATTCACAATTGCACATAGGCAGTACCGCACACATCCATGAACAAGGGCGGTGTATTTTCTGGACAGTTGAAGTCAGCAGGCACCATATCGGCAACGGTGGGCACAACAAAGGTAATTTATGAAATGTTTTTAATTTGTCATTATGCGCTAGTGACAGCTGGTGTAATCAGAAACAAAAAAATCAACAATGTGATGGAAACATTTCAAAAATTGACACAGAAATATGGACTGTACAAAAGGAAGTTTGTCTATTATTACAGTTTAAAAAAATAGGTCTACGCCTTTATCGATACAGTTAGGTGGTTATAGTGAGGGGTACGGAGACGCTTTCTTAGCGTGATTTTGCATCACTTGTGGGTTGGGGGATGCTTGTTTGTTTGTTTATTTTGTTCTGTTT
Source organism: Hermodice carunculata (assembly GCA_964020975.1). Taxonomy (NCBI): domain Eukaryota; kingdom Metazoa; phylum Annelida; class Polychaeta; order Eunicida; family Amphinomidae; genus Hermodice; species Hermodice carunculata. Next base: position 16,783 of record CAXHWN010000026.1, on the reverse strand, counting down.
GTGTGTGTCTAGTTTTAGTTATTTGTCTTTCTGGTTGTTTTCCTTGTGTGTCAAAACTGTTGACAAATATAAGCCATGCGGGCCACATTAAAAGATCTATCTATCTATCTATCTATCTATCTATCTATCTATCTATCTATCTATCTATATATATATATATATATATATCTGTCTGTCGGTAGGTCGGTCTGTCTGTCTGTCTGTCTGTCTGTTTGTCTGTCTATAGATCGATTGATCTATCCATCAAACATGGAACACAATCAAATCCGTTCTTAACTCAAACAAAAAGAAGAAAGACTTCCCACTCTTCTTTCTAGTTGAGAATCAGAAACTTAGAAATAAAAATGAAATCGCCGAACGTTTTAACATTTTTTTCACAAATATTGGTCCAAACTTAGCCAACAAAATAAACAAGTCGGGCTTATCTTCTTTTAAATCTTACCTCCCAAACCGTACAGATGATGTATTGAATATATATCTTGAATTTGTGGATACACTTCACGGCCTTCTTGATTCAGGAAAAATACCTATAAGCATTTACTAAGATATATCCAAGGCCTTTGATACATTAAATCACGATATTCTTCTACATAAACTGAAACATTATGGTATTAACGACATTCCTTTACAATTGTTCAAAAGTTATCTTACTAGCAGGTTTCAGTATGTCTCTTTCGATAATGTGGGTTCAGGCCTGCTTCCGCTTCAAACTGGGGTACCCCAAGGATCTATCCTTGGACCTATTCCATTATGATCAATCTACTGCAGAAATAAATTCTTTTATGTTTATTCATATCCTAGGTGGCCCCAGTGATAGCGGACATCATGTCCTTAACTGGGGTCATCCTGATATAACCTCTTTTTTTATATCATGTACCCTTATCTCCCAATGTTACTGTTATGTATGCGTATTTGTACCTCACCTGTATGTATTTCTGTCAAGTAAACCACTTCTGAGTTCTGAGTGTCTATCCGTCTATGTCTGTCCTTCAATCCATCTGTCCGTCCGTTCACTCCAAAAGCCTTTTGTCAATAAACATAATTAGTCATGCAGTTTCAGTTCAGGTGAATATGATGATAATGATCAGATGGTTAAAAAATTCATACTGATGAATTTGCTTTCATATTTTGCAAATGAAAAAGTTTCAACGGAAAGCGTAAAGTATGCTAATAATTTAGTTTACCATTGATAGACATGAAGTTTGACAGCCTGACTTACTGGTTTTGCATTAGGCATTCATTGTCAGCACAGTCCTGATTTGCAGTCAAGCAATAATCGCAAATGATGATGATATCATGCATAATGTGGCTTTTTGAAACACAAGAAAGAGGGTCAAATCGAATTTTGACACCTATACGCCACAGAAATTTAATAATGATGAAGTAGAAAACTTTACAATAACCTGCATACTGTAACTTAGAACATTGCGAATGGCGAATCGACCCAACTTCAGTTAATTTTTTCAATGTTGAATAATAGCACGGTGCACAAAAACCGGATAGGGCTGATTTAAATAAAGTTGGATATTCCGTTTTGGGGTGTCTTCAGGAGATGGACACATTTCTTCTTTAAGACCAGAGGGACGAGGGAAAAGCAACATTATTTATACATGGGTTTACTTACACATACGTTAAACAGAGAATTGGCAGCTAGTTTCCTTTGTGTATTGTTGTGTTTTTGGTATCATTATTAGTAGTAGTATATAGTAGTAGTAGTAGTAGTAGTAGTAGTAGTAGTAGTAGTAGTAGTAGTAGTAGTAGTAGTAGTAGTAGTAGTAGTATAGTAGAATTGGTGGATTCTCGCGGGTGTGGTTTTTTCATTTATTTCTCCGAATATGTATTCAAACTACCCTTTCGGAACGGTTTGATGGCACTGAAAACGGTTTTAGGGAGGCACAATAAGTTCACCTCACGTACATTTTTAAAAATCTTTGATTACTGCTATCGCTGTCTGAATGGTCACTATATAGGCACTGCTGTGATCCCCAAATCGGATGACTAATAAGTCATTCCAAAATAAATTGTCCATTCCATTCGGACAATTTTGCCCCATCATTAGGGGCCTATATCTCCAGTTCTACTCACGGTAGAAGCACCAAATTTGGACAGTGTATAAAGATGGGTTCTTGTAGTACATTGGCACAATTTTATTAATATAACTACAATCATAATTGAGTTATGGCATTATGAATATTGATAAATTCTCAGGAATTTAGGCAATTTCCTGGGGTTTTAGGCAATATCCTGGGAATTTAGACAATTTCCTGGGAATATAAGCCAAGTTCCTGGGAACATAAGGCCGGTCCCGGGAATGTAACGAAGTCCCAGGAACATAGTGGTAAATTCCAAGGAACATAGTGGCAAGTTCCTGGGAACATAGTGGCAAGTTCCCAAGAACATATTAAAACGTCCTGGGAATGTAATTATAAATTCCTAGGAATATAACTTAAGTCCCAGGAAATGAGACTAAAGTTCCTGGGAGCCTTACTCAGAGTCCCAGGAATTTTAAAATAACAGGTAACGTATGAGGAGTACATGCGTACATGCAGTAAGTATAACTTTAATGTTTCTTCACATCAAATTCATTTCCCGCAAATTTTCCTTTGCTAGATTTTGCGCAAAATTAGACTATCTGTCTAAGCTAAACCAATTTTATCGAACACTGTCTTGAAAACAAGAAGAGAAAAAAAAAAAGAAAGAAAACAAATCTGGCCAAATTGAAACCTGTCTTTCGTGCCTGGGTTATTATCAATACCCCCCTCCCCTGGCCATACTCATGGATTCTTTTGGAGTTCTGAAAGCTATACAGAGGAACCTTTGGGAGGCCTATATAGTCTGTACAGCCATCCTAGGACAGCCATGCATGACCAAAGTGGAAACTGAAAAATTATATGAAAATGAAACAAAGGTCCCGCTTTACTATCCGAGATTGTAGGCCTAGGTCTATACAGAGCGTATGTTCCCTGCCCTCTCTCGCCCTCCCCCCCCCCCCCCCCCCCGCCTCCATCTCAAACTCTCATCAAAATGCAGCCTCAAAAAAGGGTAAGTGGGTCCTAAACTCCAGGATCAAAGGAAAAATGTTTCATACATGTAGGCCTAGGTCGAAGTCTATATGGCCGAGCTATGTTTTTTCCCAGGCGGTAACAAAGGTGGGTGGCCATACATACTGATTCAAAATTTGTTAAACATTGGTAACAAGGCCTATGCATACATCTTTTGATGTATACACGATGTACCAGTTCTCTATAAGCTGAGCCGTGCCGTGTGTGAAATGCAGCACAATACGTCACTGACCACAGATAGGAAAATAATTGCTTTAAATCAGAAACTTCTTGTTCTAATCTGTACTTCCATGGTAAAACTGGAAAAAAGTTGTCTTTTCTTGACGAACGGTGGTAGTCTGCGCAAGCCATGTCACTTCAGCCCTACCGACGATCTTGTAAAAACCGTGTACCTCTTTAAAGAAACTGAAAATTCCTCATTGATATAGATCAAGTTTGGAGCGGGTCAGTGGGGCAAACTTTTTTTTTTTTTGTATAAGTATTAAAAACATGAATTCAGTTTATGTAAAATCTAAAAAGCTAGGGTCTCTGCTATTATTAAAATGTGTGCGTTCTCTCAAAGGTCTGCTTTTTGCTTAGCATAAAGAACCCAAATATGAGTTTACCCTCGCAACAGAGACGCAGGGAAGGGAGCTATAGACATCGTTGCACCAAATTTCACAGTTCAGAGACCGGCAACTCATCACATATAAAGAAAGATTAGCAGGTGATAATAACAGTGTTTTTGCCCACCCAATCAACAGTAGGCCTAATTTGTATTTTGTTCAAAACATCATGGTCGAATAAAGGATTTCTGAGTCTGAAAAGGACCAAATCGAGTATAGGTACATCAACTATATACCCTTGGTAGATCTATTAATTTAATAATTTCATAATAGGGAGCGAAGCTCCCTCTACGGCAATGGGACCCACCACGATCGACATGTTGTTCAGCTCGATTTTTTTGTCCATGACCGGAAGCCAATGGGTAAACCGGCTTTCTTCAGCAGAATCAGATAATAATCGGTCCCCATTGGTTAGCAGCCAAAGTCACTCAAACAGGGCCGCCGTCCATGGTTCATGGCGATTGGTTGAATTAAATAGGAATAAACTGTTTAAATTTAAACTCTCTATGCATTGCGTGGCAAAAATCAGGGGTGTACAAATTACTTAATTAAATTGAATGCATTGATTAATTTTCTATGCACCATAAATTACAAACTTGGCACTGTGTGAGTTATCACATGTCCATGCTTCCATGCCTCACACAATAAAGCGTGACGTCACGTAGCAGCGCGAGTCTCCGCCTATGAAGATTGCGTCACTATTTACAAATGATTGGCAGCGCAGCAGACGACAATTTGCTTCAGACTCTCAAACTGCGGCGCCACCGTTCAGACCGGGTTGCACGATTGCGGACAAAAAAGGCAGAGGCAGAGCCCTAAAGTTAAGGTAAAAGTTCTTTTATTGAGCACCCAAATTGAAGTCGATTATTAAAACAAGTCAGGAATAATGCATGTAAAAAGAAAAAGTGAAAAACCTACACAAAAGTTAGGGAGAATGCAATGTAAACAAACTTATTCATCAGACTGCTCATTGAGTCCCATTAAAAATAAAATAAAACATCAAATTCAATTCAAACTTGCGCTTCGCTCCCCTTTCTGGGTTACACCCACTCATATTAGGGAGCGAAGCTCCCTCTACGGCAATGGGACCCACCACGATCGACATGTTGTTCAGCTCGATTTTTTTGTCCATGACCGGAAGCCAATGGGTAAACTGGCTTTCTTCAGCAGAATCAGATAATAATCGGTCCCCATTGGTTTAGCAGCCAAAGTCACTCAAACAGGGCCGCCGTCCATGGTTCATGGCGATTGGTTGAATTAAATAGGAATAAACTGTTTAAATTTAAACTCTCTATGCATTGCGTGGCAAAAATCAGGGGTGCACAAATTACTTAATTAAATTGAATGCATTGATTTATTTTCTATGCACCAAAAATTACAAACTTCGCACTGTTTGAGTTATCGCATGTCCGTGCTTCCATGCCTCGCACAATAAAGCGTGACGTCACGTAGCAGCGCGAGTCTCCGCCTATGAAGATTGCGTCACTATTTACAAATGATTGGCAGCGCAGCAGACGACAATTTGCTTCAGACTCTCACACTGCGGCGCCACCGTTCAGACCGGGTTGCACGATTGCGGACAAATAAGGCAGAGGCAGAACCCTAAATTTAAGGTAACAGTTCTTTTATTGAGCGCCCAAATTGAAGTCGATTATTAAAACAAGGCAGGAATGATGTATGTAAAAAGAAAAAGTGAAAAACCTACACAAAAGTTAGGGAGAATGCAATGTAAACAAACTTATTCATCAGACTGCTCATTGAGTCCCATTATAATTTGCATTTTGCCAATAGTAGGCCTACACAATGATTTAGTTTAGCTGTTTCACGACTAAAACCTTTCCCATAATAGCATAAAATTTGGAAGTACAAATAAAGGCAAGCAATTATGTACCTTCAGTTACAAATCCTGCAACAAAATTACATCTTTCTTTTTTTCTTTCCTTCATTTCTTTCTTTTGTTATAATTTTGAAGCCCCTTTGTGCATGTCTATTTTGATGCATCTTTTCCACGTGATTTGCCTGAATTAACTGGATTCACTCCAACTCACATGATAATTGTACTTTTCACAATGTGCAAAACAGCTTTTAAAGGTCCATTCCAGAGGCTGTTCCCAGAATTCATACTTCATCCAAAAAGTGGGAGTGGTTCTTAGTGCAAGGGTACTAAAATGAATATCCAGTAATGGCAATATATTGCCTGCTCAGCAAACAAGTGGGCTCATTGATTCCTTATCAACTTTGTTGGGCTGCCATTTGTAACCTGGGATAAGTGAAATCCATATAAAGGCAATTAAAATTTCAAAGCACTTGCCTGGAGATCAACATCAAAATGTACTTACAAATAGTATTTTTAAATGGACAGTCTCAATCCAGTTAGAATAGGCGGGGGGGGGGGGCATCAAAATTAAGTAACTTGTAACAAAGACCAAAGCAGAAAAAATGGCAATCCCTTATTACATTCATCATGATAAATTAGTCATAGTGGCTTGTTATATGGGCACTAACTTTTTTCTAGGGGCCTAGTGATTTTCAAAATTCACTTGCCATGTGATGATGTTGATTATAGAAAATTTATTTTGCTGTACTGTTTGATCAAGAGACTGCAGAATCTAGGTCCAGCTAAGCAGGCAGGGCAAAAATATCAAATCTTTTACAATAATGATACCCAACAAGTCGTATATGGCAACAACACATACCACAATGCCAACATTCAAAGTTCAGCCAGACAGTTGGATGCATTATACCAAGGGCACTAAAACTGATAGACTCAAACTTTGCAGGCCCATCAGGAGGCACACATCTCCTTTCCCTCAAAAGAAATTAAATGTCAGGTTTTCCCCAAAGTCCTAGAATTCTAGGGCATTCCTGTAGAAATTAGGGCTTTAAATTTGTTCTTCCTATTATACACTATAGGAGGCTAGGACTTTAATTTTTTAAGTTTTGTTAAATTTGGCAATCCCCTACTCTTACAAAAATTTCTCGCAAAAACCCTCAATGGGTTTGGAAGGTTTGAGTGAGCAGGCAAGAATAAACTGCATATATCTAAGATAAAATAAAGGAAGATCTATAACCATATATTTATAATACATGTAGAATTCAAATTTCTGCCAGTAAGTGGTTTTTGTTAGATGTAAAAAAAAGCACTTTACAGATGAACAGTGTAGAAGCACCTGCTATGCAAGACCACCAGTTAAAGGGGATCACATAAGACAGGTTGGCTTTATAATATATTGCATGTCAAGTTACACAAAACACTGTGTGCTTAAAAAGTGTGGTCAAAATAGCCAGATGATCTTCCATTGCAAGTACATGTATACACACTTAGCACAATCTGTGGGCTGTTTAATTTCTTTATTCTTCAAACAACATATTAAATTGAACATATACAGTAGTGCCATATTCAGACCACTGCCATGAGAGATCACCTGACTTTAATGACATTTTTGATGGCACAAGTCTGTATTCTTTGTAACTTGACCTGCAATTTAAGACTACCTGCCCTGTTACCAGTTTTGGCTGGCAGGAGTGGTCTTAAATATTTAGCTGGTACTACTGTACAGGAAGAATAGAATTACCATATAATCCCTAATTGTAGCACCCCCCACCCCCACTTTTCCAACAAAATTTGCTGTTATTCAAAAGCACAATATTGAAATAAAAATCATTTGTTTCTTTACATTATCCATTCGTGTTAAAACACACATTTATGACCCGGACCTGCTTCTATCAAGTGATTTGTTTACTTATTTATATGTACACAATCCCGGCAGTGTACAAGAACAGCAACAAGAGATGAAATCTATGCTCAAGAGTGTGCTACAATAATTATTACTGCCTGCTACACAGTGTATGACACAATGGATTCCTAAAAAAATTAATAAAATAACAACTCAACGCTGTTGAAATTCCACCACATATATTTATTGTTATAGGCCTGCGGCATTTGAGGCTAAAATATGAATTTGGTCTACCCGCCTGCCTTATAGCTACAACATAGCCTACCTGATGTAAAATTTTGTCTACTTTAAGAAAATGCCTGTTGTGGAGCTCTCAGGTGGTCCAGTTTTATGCTATGAGCAAAAATAGATACCTATGTCTGAAAAGCAAAACCATAACCTTAATGAAATCGAATAGATTTCTTCAATATAGGTTTATTATCTTAAATTACAGAACCGTGCCTTTTAGGTTCCTTGAGGCACCAAAACTATCTTACAAATAAAGCTGTGTTTGTAGAATGATGTCATATGCATATATTTGCATTATACAAGTCTTTTTGGCACATACAAAAAGACCAAAATCGCCATTTCCGATTTCAATATTGTTAAATGTTCAGTTACTACAAATCACTTCGCTTTTCAAAATATTTTGTCTTTATTTACACAGAGTGGGCAACTGAGTATATAGAACAAGTAAATATATATATATATATATATATATATTAATGTCATCCCAGACATATTGTGTTTTCAAAATTTCTCCTTTTTCATTCTTTCTTTCTTCTTATTTCCACCACATAATTTGTCTGGAGCTTTTGGCAGACAATGTGCAAGCTACAATGTTTAAACTTGGCATGGTAACGGAGCTAGTAAGGAAGTTGACTTATATGATTTGGAATAATTGACATGTTTAAAATTATGCAAATTAGGGCCTTTCTAAAATTTTAAAGCTCCATATCTTTCAAACTTTTGCCGATAAACACAAAATTTTAATGGGCACATCTAGGTTTGTGACACATGCAGATATAATGGACAGTAAATGAAAGTTGTAGAATTTCAATTTATGTTAATGAGGGGCATTTAAAAATTTAAAAGTTGAATATCTTCAAAACTATGATAGATAGAGATGAAATTCTAAGGTAAATATAAGGGTTTGGGGCAAAGCCAAATCCAATGAACCATGAACCAAAGTCATAGGATTTTTAATTTATGCAAATTAGGTGGATATGCTCAATTTTAAATGTTGAATAGCTTCAAAACTATTATCGATAGAGATGCTATATTCACTTTAATTTTGGGGTTTGTGACATAGCTGCATACAATGACCCAGCATCCAAAATTGTACAATTTTTATTGATACAAATAAGATAAATACAAGAAATTTAAATCTTGAATAACTTCAAAACTATTATACATAGAGGTGCCATTCCGACCTCAGTTTTTAGGTATGTGGCAAAGCCGCATGCCATGAACCGTAAACCAAAGTTGTAGGATTTTAATTTATGCAAAATTGGCAAATACACAAAATGAAAGTCTTTGAATTGCTATCAAAAATTTACAGATAGTAGTGTCATTCAAACTTTACCTTGTAAGTTTTGTGACATGGCCACATCCAATGAACCAAGAGCCAGAGAGTTATAGCATTTTAATTTATGTAAATTAGCATAATACACAAATTTTAGACTATGCTGCACATTGGCAAAGTGTAGCATTTCAAATTGTTCTCATTTTGAAGGTACCCATACAGATTTGCTGTGAAGCAAATCTTTTCTAGTCATTTTTTGTCTCCGACTTCTCTAAAATCACTGACTGAACTCTATTCAAAGGTGGTGGGTATTACTTTGACTTGGTGTCCATCAAAGCGGCTAGGCGATGCTTCCTCCCGGCCCCGGATTTTTCACAAAAAATCGTGATTATAAAAGAGAGAGCACATTGCCATTGGTACAGTGATAGGCTGCTGTGAATACATGTATACGTTATGTTCCCAAACACAGTTTACTGGATCCACTGTAGACTTGCCAGTGTTGCAGATGTACCTTTGATAGATCTCCAGCAAGTTTTGTTCTATAGGACACACGTCAGTGGCTTTTTTATGTCTGGGTGCAAACCCAGACATTTTGTTTTTTAAAGAATTATTCTTTCCTTCCTTCCTTCCATTCTTCCTTCTTTCCGTCCTCTTTTCTTTCTTTCTTTCTTTCTTTCTTTCTTTCTTTCTTTCTTTCTTTCTTTCCTACTTTCTTCTTTACGACCAAATTTGTCTGGAGTTTTTCTCGGATACTGTTATTCTGACAATCACAAAACTTGCCATGGTGAAATTAAGCACCTGACTTGGAATAGTCATGGTGTTTAAAATTATGCAAATTAGGGACAATTAAAATTTCAAAAGCTCCATATCTTCCAAACTATTGCAGACCGACACAGAGTTCTACCTATCACATGTAGGTTTGAGACATCTGCCAATGGGCAGTGACAAAAGTTCTAGAAGTGCAACTAAATGTGGCAATTTTGAGACTTTTTTGCCATGTTAATTGTCTGAATATTTTCTTGAGGAAGGGGAAAAGAGAGACACATTGTGTTGAATATAAAATGGTTTCTTACATTGACAAAAATAATTCAGACAAAATTGCGCTGATTAGGTGCGCATGCGGTAAGGACGTTCTTTGGGAGCTCTGACAATTTTACCATCTTTTTGCTGGATATGATAGGTAATATATATGCTTGATAAGTATGCGCTCAGTGTCACGGATACCTTAAATTAGAGTTAAATTAAAAAATATTTGAAAAAGGCACAAAATTTGGAACAAATTATTTAATTCTATTGTTAAAAAGACAAATTAATGTTGTTTTACGACAGGAGTTACTGCAGGGAAATATGGAAAGTTTATAAAAACATCTACTGGTAGTATTATCACATGTATCATTGCTCAGCAGTTTCAACACGGTTGATAATACGTGTCCAATATCAACAAAAATCTGCTTTTGAATAATCATGATATTTGGAGGAACGTTGCTAGGTGACCATAAAACACTCCTACTTGACTCAATTTACAACAAATTTAGTGGAGAAAGAGTCTCTTTACATTTTAACAGCGCATTTGATAAAAATTATTCCTAAAGTTTGATGCTAGAAACAAGCTTCTGATGTTTGATTGCAAACCTGTGTGATTTTTAGTAACATTCCTTTGCCATGGCAACCAACTTTGACACTTACAATCTCAAACTGGTTTCTTAGGAAATGCCTGTATAGTAGGTATGCTGATGTAAAGTTGTGAAGTGGTACCTTGCATTTTCATTACGTAATAGTTAAAAATGTGTTTTTCCCTGGACTACTAAAAAAATGCCGTTATCATGGAAACCAATAAAAACATATGTTGCCCATTAAATCGATGGTACAGTTTACGTAACCTTTAATTACAGGTTCTTATCTTTCATTTAATACCAAATTTAGCTAAGAATTTTTTTGTTTAAGGACTGATTTTCTGGCAATATTATCACTTGTATGTATCATTTCTCAGCAATGCGCAGCACTGGCCATATGACCAATTTTTGCAATATCCACAAAGATCTGCTCATTTTGAGTAATGTAAACATTTGCAAGAACGTTGCTAGGCTACCCAAAACAGTCTTCCTTCACTCAATTAACCTCATTGTTAGTGCAGAAAGAATCTTTTTACATTTTAACATCAAATGTTATGAAAATCATTCCCGATATTTAAAACTATAAATAAGTTGTAGTGTTTACATGCAAATTTAAGTGATTTTTACAAACATTCTGTTGCCATGGCAACCAACTATTGACACTTACTATCTCAAACTAGATTTTTATTAAAAACCCTGTATAGAAGGTATGTTGATGTAAAGTTGTGAGGTGGTATCTTGTATGAGTATAAAGTTATGGTTAATGAGGTGATTCTCCCTTCATTTCATGAAAACTTATTTCGTTGCCATGGTAATCAATATAAATACAAATTGACCATGAAATTGATAGTACACTTTACCTAAATTTAAACTTCATGTTCTTATCTTTTGATTGATACCAAATCCAGCCGGTAATTTTTCCAGTTGAACGAAAACTGAAAATAAGCCTTTTTTGAAAATTTAGCTGCTCTACTATATAGGTCTCTTAATTTGCATATACCGTAAAACTGGACCACATGAGAGCTCCACAACAGGTATATTTGAAATCTACAGAAGATTTGCAAAAGAATGAGGTATGTTAAAGCTATAAGGCAGACGGGTAGACCAAACTCCTTAAATAAGGCCCTTTTCTGAGATTTGCCGCAGGCCTATTAGCATATTTCACTTTATAAAACATCAAATTCAATTCAAACTTGCGCTTCGCTCCCCTTTCTGGGTTACACCCATTCATATTAATGTTTAGTCAAATTCTTTGGAAATTCATTCTGATTAAATGTCCACTGGATCTTCAGATCAAACAATAACCTGATTGAGGAAACACTATCCGGTAGGCCTATTCGTGATCTATGAATCATGGATAGGGCTGGCTGCATTGTTGATGCAGACAGCCAGGTGCCTTTACTTTTGGCCAATCAGAACACACGTAGCAGCGTCGCCACGGCTACAGTCACTAGAGCCGACATGTTGCCGTCCACTGATCAAATCCATGGACCATGCAAGATGAGCGAGGCAGAGAAAACTGCAACAGTTAGGCCAAGGAGGGCCGAGTCGGCCGCTGATAACGATCTCAGTAATTACTCAACCGATCAAGTAAGGTCAAAGCAAAACACCAATTAATTGGATTATTACTTTTTATTCCAAACAAAGTTGTTTGAAACCCAGAGACTTCCCTCCTCTCGAGTCTCAGTCCTCCATGGTTGGACCAAGGAGCCTATATTTTATTAGCCTCATTGGTTAGACACGGGAATCCATTCCAAATCACGAAATACCCCTGTACTAGGCAAAAGTGAGAGGTCATTTGGAAACAAGTGGCCTACATGTAGATTAGATAAGCAAAATAATGGTGAAATTATGACATTGCCCCGATTCTTCCCCGGGCACTTGAAAAGGGGTGGGGGCGGGAGGTAAGGGGATCCCCGTACTAGCGTACTGGGCATTTTTATTTGCTTTACGCACAAACTGGAATCCATTTTAATTTATGTACTTCGTAGCAACCATTATTTGTACATGTTCTCATTTTCTGTACCTTGTACTAGGGCAAAATTATTTGTATCAGCGCCAGACCCTCCCCCCCCCCCCCACACACATGAAAACGTGTAGTGATTTTTCCAATTTAAGCAACTTTGCAACTCGCTGCTGACTGCTTTTTTTTTGTTGTTGCTTTTTTTTTTTTTTTTTTTTGTTTTTGTTTTTTTTGTTTTGCTTTGTTTGCCAGGTCATTTGGCCAATCACAATGAATCAGTTGAGCAGGAGGTCAGTCACCATGGCAAGTTTAGTGGTTTTTGGAAGATAGTGTTTGAGAGAAACTCCAGACAAATATGGTTAGAGAGAGAGAGAGAGAGAGAGAGAGAGAGAGAGAGAGAGAGAGATTGGAAAAGCAAAATTCTATGATTTAGTCATAGTGAACACGTTGAAGTTCTAGAACTGTAATTATGATCTTGATTGAAAAAAAAATGTCATAGATGTAATGAAAGAGTGATGATAGACCGATATCCTCACTCATTAAGTACATCTATGAACTCTTAAAGGGAGTTTGACTGGATATATTGCAAAGTTCCTTCTGGTGTGGTTTAAACATATTTTATTCGGAGAATTACAATTGGGAAGGAAGGCGTAGCCCTATATAAATCCCTCTTGTGGATACCTTCTGGTATGCATAGAAGCAGAGCAGCATGTCAATAAGTGTGTGTGTTGGGGGGGGGGGTAAGGGTATTACCTTGCTAGCGCCGGCATGCAGGGGTAATGTGTTTCCCATGCCAGTGAACTGAAGGCCCTCTTTTGTCTGTATTTCTGATCATCATATATGTTCATACTGGTCATTATGTTGGAATATTCTATTTTTCTGTACTTTGCTATGGCAAAATTATTTCCTGTGCTGGTGTACTGTCACATCCCCCTCCCTCCTCCCTTTTCCTGGGTACAGTCTATCCAGTTTATCTGAGTGATCTTTACTACAAGTTGAGCCACTGCATAAACAGGCCAACCATTGTTAATTGCATGGAGGTGTAAATGGTAAATTGGGTCATTGGTTCTGTTGTTGTATTGTATTGACAGAGCTAGTCAAAAGCTGCCTCAACCTGGTAATGGGGGGGGGGGGGGGGCTCAATGCAGCTGGTGGGGGATGGTAAAAAAATCCAAGACCACATATTTTTTTCTGGTTTGATGTACATGCTGCACATGCATGTTTTGCCCTAAAACTGACTCTTAAGCCTGTTAACTCAGGGTGGTCAAATGAGCTTGCACCCAACACATCTTTCCCTCTACTTCCAGGGCCGGTGCTGGCTACTCACTCTTGTACTCTACACAAGATGTGATCATGGACATATAAATGAGCTCGTTTATATGTCCATGATGTGATGCAGTGATTTATATTGCTCACCTGGGATAAGTTTGGGGTGCCCACAACTTTGTAGCTAGTGCCAGGCACTTTAAAACATTTTGAACACCCTGCAAACCCCCTCCCAAGTTCAACTGGGACAAAGACTGTGCAAGTCCTTGTCTCAAAGATACAATTCACATGCAATTTAAGAACACTGTTGTGTGACCACATTTCTGATGGCACAACAGTCTAATTTCTTTGTAGATTTACCTGCAATTTAAGACCACCTGTTACATGTATATGTGACCACTTTTGGTTGCCTGATAGGGTGGTCTAAACAGCAGGTACTATGTACTGTAATATTATTCAGTAGCCAACTTTTTATACGGGTGCCTGCTGATCTGACTCTGAGGTCACTTTTGTGGCTGGTGGCCTGTTTTGAAGCTATTCAAGATTTAAGTTTTACACATTCACCTAATTTGCATAAATTAAAATCCTAGAACTTTGGTCTGTGATTCATTGGATGTGGCTTTGCCACAAACATATAATTTGAAGTTGGAATGACATTAGTATGTACATGTGTAATAGTGGAGAAGATATTCAACTTTAAAATTTTCCATAGTCCTAATTAGCATAATTTAAAATTCTACATCTTTCATGTCCTGTCCATAATTTTGGCAGCTGTCACTAAACTACGAATGCACATTGGAATTCTGATTCTATCAGCCATAGTTTGAAAGATATGGAGCTTTTATAATTTTAATTGCCCTGAATTTGCATAATTATATAAACATCATGACTGTTCCAATAGATATACACAATTTCACCGATAGGTCAGTCACCATGCCAGTTTGGTGTTTTTCAGATTAATAGTGTCTGAGAAAAACTTCAGACAAATTTGTTTGTAAAGCAAGGAATAGACAGAATATGAGAGTGAGAGAAAGAAAGAAAGAAAGAAAGAAAGAAAGAAAGAAAGAAAGAAAGAAAGAAAGAAAGAAAGAAAGTAATTGGAAAAACAAACTTCCATGATTTAACCAAACTGAACATATTAAGCTCTAGAACTGTTATTGTGGTCATGATTGAAAAAAAAAAAGATGTCATAGATGTAATGAAAGAGTGATGATAGACAGATACACTCGCTGATTAAGTACATCTATGAACTCTGAAAGGGAGTTTGAATGGATGTATTGCAAAGTTCCTTCTTGCATGCATAGAGGTAATCTTGTGTGCTGGCAGCTGAGAGGCAGAGCAGCATATCATTTAGTGTGTGTGTGTTTGGGGGGGGGGGGAGGGTATTTCCTTACTAGCACCATGCTGGCACTCTGGGGTGATGTGTTTCCCATGCCAGCAAACTGGAGGCCCTCTTCTTTCTGTATCCCTTATCATCATATATGTTCATACTGACCATTATGTTGGAATATTCCTATTTTCTGTACTTTAATATGGCAAAATTATTTCCTGTACTGGGACCCACCCCCTCCTCCCTTTTCCTGGGTACAGTATCTTCAGCATATCTGAGTCCCACTTGTGATCTTTTACTACAAGTTTGGCCACTGCACAAACAGGCCAACTACTGTTAATTGCATGGAGGTGTAAGTGGTAAATTGGGTCAGTGGTTGTGGGGTTGTATTGTGTTGACACTGGGAATCAAAAGCTGCCTCAGCCTGTTAATGGGGGGCCAATGAAGCTAGTAGGGGATGGTATATTATTCATAATCATAGACTAATTTTTAATTTAAACATATTTATTTTAACTGGATCGCCCTATAGTACATCGAGATGTCACTAATCGAGGGGTTCTCCAGAATATAGAGTGACACACAAAATGTATATTACAAAACACACAGGACAAAACAAGAACAAAGTTACCCAATTAACAGAGAAGCTGTACACATGCTTCAGATTTGTACCCTGCATACAAAAATCACAGTAGTGGTAGTCATCAAAATGCAAAACAAAGCAAAATAGTTAACTGCAGGTAGAATGTACACATATATGTCCCTGTTCACAATAATACGGACTAGCGGTAGGAAATTTCATAAAGGACATTTGGGAAGTAAGAATTATCAGCGACTAACCCAATTGAAAATTACTGCTTATGCATAACAGAACTAAGATATGAAGCGTCTAGTATCTACGATGTATCTGTGGAAAGCATCACAAATTTGTATGTTGAAGGGAATGGACAATTGGTCGCTACCAAAGAGAAGAATATGAGCTAGTCTGTCACTGGCTGCGTGTATAATCAGATTTGGGTGGACGCCGGGAGCAATAATAGGGATGATGGAGTTGAGTAGTCTAATTCTATAAGTTGAATACTTTGGACAAAAGAACAGGTAATGTTGCAGATCTTCAGTGGGGTAGGAACACGAACATGTAGGTTGTGGGATGATGTTGACTTTAAAGAGATCAAAGTTAAGTCTCGAGAATCCAAGACGAAGCTGGGTATGACAAATGTTGGCAAATCTGTGTCCTTGGGTATAGTAAACAGGAACATGATCCACTGCTAGTAGTGTTGCTTTCAGCTTTGATTTGAATATTTGGAGGGAAATTGAGTCTCTTATATCGGAGGGAAGATTGTTCCACAGTTTGATAGTGTCAGGTAGGAAGGATTTGTCTAAGCGGTTAGTTTTGCAATTGATGGGACGTATGGAGCTAGTGTGGCGGAGGTTTCGAGCATTAAAAGTAGGAGGAGTTAATTGAGAGAGATAGGAGGGTGTTAAGTTGTGATACATTTTGTAAAGAAGAAGTAACTTAGAATACTTCCTCCTGCTGGCGAGAGTTGTCCAACCAAGTTCACGTAAGAGATTGGCGCGTGATGTGTGCCTTAATGCACCTGTGCATATTTTGGCAGCTTCAAACTGTATGGATTCAATAAGATCGGAAAGTCCCTGACCGCAGTTGTCAAAGAGCACACAACCAGAAGGGCAATTCGCTGGCTCGC
>CAXHWN010000025.1:0-17362 GCA_964020975.1 Hermodice carunculata | reverse complement strand
TTTTAAGACCAACTCTTGTTGGAGACCACAGATCCTTTACCACTACCATTTCATGACGCTAGAATATTTATCCGGTAAATTTTCCCTCTCTCTTAAAACAGCCTTCAATATTGGTGAAGCATTTGGGGGGGGGGGGGGGGGGGGGGGGGGGGGGGGGGGCTTGGTACAAATAATAATCTTGCCCTAGTACAAGGTATGGAAAATAAGAACATGTGCAAATAATGATTGGTATGAAGTATGGAAATTATAAGGGATTCCAGTATGAGTACAGCAAATAAAAATGCCCTATACGCCAGTATGGAAAACCCCTCTTCACTCTCTCTCTCTCCCCCCCCCCCCCCCCATTCTGGTGTACTGCTATTGGTCACGATCCATCAGTCTGCAAATGTGCAGTGCTAGGTTTGATCGCAGTTTGTAGCTCACTGCTGCTGGAGCTTCTTTAGAATTTGGCTGCAGTTTGATGTTTAACCCTTTCCACCCTTGTGTACATGTTTATCATGAGGATTTTCCATGTTCTGCTATGTTCCATCATAAGAATTTCAATGCAAATCAGTTTGACAAAGAAAGGATTCTAGAAAGTTTAAAGCGACTTGCCCTAATGGTTCATTTAATCAAAAAGTTAAGAACTAATAGGATAAATTTTATTACGTTGACAGAAGATCATATAGGCAGTTTCGAATTTTGTACTAATTTCATTTATATTATGTGTAGTTGAAATCAAATATGTATGAAGTATTTCATGCATGGTAGTAACTTTATAATGGCATAACAATTCCAAGAATTGTTTTCTTTGCCAACCAAAGTGCTCGGGAGTAGAAGACATGCTTTTGTTTTTGTTTTTTTTATCATGTGGATTGTCTTAGTTATATATAAAGCTGAGACAGAGCTGCTATTAGAAACACTCTCTTTGATATTTCAAGCTCCGAAACATATTCTGGCAGTTACTTGCTGAAGACCTATGATTATTTTATATAGATTCTGTAGACTGTTTTAAATATTATAATTACCTCTTGAATGTGTTTTGGGTAAAAATGAAAATAAACATAAATTTCTTGAATGTCAATTTATGTGTTTAAAGTAGGCAGTCAGCGTACAGTGCTGGGACAGGACAAATGGGCTTACAGATTTCTGGCATTGATGTAAAAGGGCTGCAGGACATTTGGCTTCATGAGATAAATTTTAAAAAGTCTTTAAGTGGAGACATGCTGGTAGAGTCGTAGATTGTTCGTGGTGTACATGGAAAGGGTTCAAAAGACCCACCAGAATATGTGGGCTTGTTTTTCAAGCTAATGCATACACATACACGTGGATCTACCCGTTCATAAAAAGTGAGGATTTCAGTGCACAGTCACGGTACTGGTGTACAACCCTTGTAAGGAGAATGAAGCGCTCAAATTGTACCATATGGCAGATGTGTTGCTATACCATTCGTGACCAGACCCCTCCTCCAGCAGAACACAAATATCCCATGGTTGAACTGTACACCTTATTGTATGTCGTCAGTGGTCAGTCCTCCCACCAACCAACCACAGTTCGTGTTCTCTATAATTTGCTCCTGTTTAGAGGCGAGAGATGCTGGCATCATGATTTCACATGTGGTGTGTTTTGTTTTGTGACCTGGGAAAGCTGATATTTAGTTGTGTTTTGTCTTTACTAATCAACAGCTAATCACTGCACGGGTGGCTTTGAGCCGGTTCTGGTACACCGGTTGACAGCCGGGCACATCCTCTGCACAAATGGCTGTCACACAGTAGCAATTGATCACCTTGGAAATTTGAGTGCAAGCCTCTAGTTTTATAACTGTCTGTCTGTAGTGTTTTGTTGTTGTACTTTACTTTTGTAGACTCTTTCCTTAGTGCAGTATCCGCTAGAAAGTTACAAAGGCAGGCCAGTATCTATCAGCGAAGTTACATTACTAAGCAGGCCGCCATATGCGGCTTGCCGTCTGACCCCATGTTTGAAAGCATGGCTGCTGAGGGTGCCGGTGCTGAAGCTGAGCACGACCTTGATGGCTATGATGATGATGACAAGGACGACCAAACGGGTCAAAGTTCAGGTAACATTGGTAACACCTGTAGCCACAGAAAATCAGTAGTAGTAGTGATCGACCAATAGATTTAAGTTGTACAAAAACTATTGCAATTGAAGTTGTGGCCAGAGCCCACCTCATGAAGGCTGAAAGTTCAGCTTAGTCTCCTTGACAGAAACCATTGAAATACACAAAGAGTTTCACAAGGCTATGTTTTCATGTAAAAAAATCAGATACTTCACATGTAACTCGAGTGCCTTATTAAGTGGGGCGGGGTATTGGTGGCGGGTGGAGGAATTCAGTTTTGGCTGGTAAATGTGTGAATTTACAAAGATTTAATTCTGAAATTAATGAAGTATGCACAATTTCAAAGGATACTTGATTTTTCATTACATGTAATTTCCTGGTTTGACAAGCCTGTATGAAATACAAAATTTGACAATTTTAATCAGCTGCAGTCGTATGATGCCCAAGCTATGAAAGTGAATACCTGCAAAAAATGGAAAGTAACAAATTTTCAAAAGAAAACACGTTACCTCACTGATCGTGTCATATCATCTCTGTGTCTTTACTTTGACTGTGTTATCTGCAGGATAACTTGTCTTTACAATTTTGTTGTTTGTTAGCAGTAAATTGACCTTAATCTTTCAAGGGATAAAAGAAATTTCTGTGATAGCAGAAAGGCCTGTATCAACTGAGTTCAGATTTTGGTATCTTTAGGCTAACAGTTCAAACTGGGGAAGTACATGTATGAAGCAAACAGTTTAAAGGTAGCATCTTTGCTGTTGCACTAGTTTTTGTTAACTGGAACGTCACGAGATGAGGTAAACAATGAAGTTCAGTCGTGTTTACCGTAACCAAGGACAGCAAACTAAAAAGGTAAATATTTGACTCCAGTTACCATCTTCTCTGTTTTCTTGATCCTGTTATCCCTGTTTGCCACTAGAGGGCCCCACTGAAGCACCTCTGATCTACCTACATGTGCATCAATCTGCACAAGGGTTGTATAACAATAGAAATTTATCAGTATTTTATGGCAGTGGAAGTGTACAAAGCCCTACAACTCTATTGACAGTGGTGATTATATTTTCCATTTGATACAATTTATGATTGTGCAAAATTTGTGGGAGACAGGTTTGGAGAAATTAACATAATATGTGTTAAACATTTACCGTGTAATTGTCCCCCACCACCAAAGGTGGCATAGGGGGACATAGAATTAGTAAGGATAGGGGCCACTTCAGTCCGTCCGTCCGGGAGCATATCTCTAGAACTCTAAGAGATAGAATAATGAAATTTATACCAGAGATACATCATACCACAGGCATGTGCGCTGTTTATTATTTTGACCTTGAAAACAGGGCCCAAGAACATATGCATTTTCATGTGTCTGGCAGCATATCTCTAGAACCCTTAGAGATAGAATAATGAAATTTATACAAGAGATGCATCATACCAAGGGCATGTGCTCCATGTATTGCTTTTGACCTTGACCTATTTTCAAGGTCACAGGGCCCAAGAACATATCATTTTACATGCATCCAGACAGGCTGTATACATTGTATAGCTTTCTTCTGTATATTGTGGTGGGGGACATAGATCTTTTGGATCAGTGTGCTCTTGTTTCCAATAATATTTGTAAAGAATAATTATTACTGGAATTTTGAAGAAATATTGTGTCTAGGACTCTGAAAAACTCTGAAATTTTGTCATTGTCTCTGAAGTCAAATTCTTGTTCATATGCTCCAAACTGTTCTTGGTAAAATTTAATGTCATGCCTATTTGTCACAGGGTCCTGGAAGTACTTTTGCTGGTTGTGCCCTCTGGTGGCTAGTAGGATTGTGATTTCACTTCGTTAGCTTTAAATGTGTTGTGTGCTTCTTGGCTTTACCAAGCCCCCTGTATACATGTATATCAAAATGTCTAAGATAGTATTTTTTTCTTTTTTTTTTCTGTTTCTTTTTCTGAAAAGCCTGCAGCTAAGGTTAAAAATCTTTGTGCTTAAAATCAATGTTTTCTTTGAGTGCAACAAGAGTACACATTTCAGAACACGGAAAATCAGATAATCTCTTGGATGCAAAACATAACTCCCCATAACTAAAATAAGTTCTTTGACTGGTTACCTGGAACAGCAAATTTGTACACAACAGAAATGTCACAATGCATCCACCAAGCCCCCACATTTAGTCTTTTTTCAAAGAAAACGTTGATTTTACACATCACAGGATCAGTCTGGTTTTTATTAAACAGTAGAAGGGAAATACCAAGGGGGTTTCTTTCTGTGAAGGTCTTGGTTTCGACCAAGAAGAACTATGGAAGGTCAAGATGAATGGTAATATCAAACTTTCGGTCAGCTATTGCTAAGCATTACTACAGAACACTTTTATTGAGTAGTAAAGTCTGCACTTGCAGAAGTGGCAAATTCAAGTCAGCAGAACACAGGATCATCATGATCCTCCTGTTTTCAATGTGAACAAAAACCAGAATCATAATCATAAATCAGAATTGTATAGGGTAAAAAAATACCAATATAAAAAGTCCTGGGTGGAGTATCCCGTGTACACACACCTATATGTCTATGTTTTTTAATTTTGATTTGCATTTTTGCTTGAGTAGTCAGCATTCAGTGAAAATACAGATACCCGATACATATAACATTTCTTCCCGAATGAAAAACCACAATGAACTTGTTGATTTCTGTCATATTTATCCTCCATTGGAAAACAGAAGATGTAACTTGTATGCCTGACTGTGGAGTTCTAGATATGCTGACTACTCTGTGTTACTTTTGCCTATTTCTATGTGTGTCTTGCGTGTTTGTTCTAGTCCTTCCCCTCCCCAGTATGTCTCGCCCCAAGTTGCGCCGTCAACTGCGCATCATACATAGGGGGCGCTTCAGGACCCAGCATGCTGTGTTTAGATCTAGTTCGTGGCAGCCTGAAAGCACTGACCTAGAGTTGACCCCTTTGACTGAGGAGAATACGAGTGAAGAGCAAGGAAACGGTAAGTAATTGTGACACAGATGCACTGACTGCACCATGGTTTACTGCATTAACAGATTCTTCTTGGTCTCTGTAAAAGAAAACGATCCTTAACAATGAGAATTTTCAAAATATCCCATACATTTCCCAGGGGAAAAAATATCAAATAGTATCTTGTTACAAATTCATTTTGTTTTCATTTACACTGAACAAAATTTATTAATACCAGTAGCAGAGACTAAAAGGTGCATTTAGTTGCTACTTTGTTACTTATATTTACGTCTATGTGCAGCACAATTTGAGTGGTGGACTAAGGCATTTTGTCTGGGAAAAAAATGAACCAATGTTAACACCATATTCTCCTACACACATATGTGTGTGTATACATGTGTGTACTTGCATGCATGTGTGTATATGCACACATATATACAGGGTGCAAATTAAGATGACGTGACGATCAGCCGGATACTAAATAATTTCTGAAATGTTCAAATCCAAGCATTGCATCTTAATCTGCGTGATGGTCAATTTAATGCAAAGTTGTTTTAACAGCGTAGAAACTTTGTCGTACCAGCTGGTATGGAACTTCAATGAACATGTTGACCGTCACCACAGCAGTATGCCCCTGGCACGTCCCTGACCAAGGGCATAGTAACAAGCAGTTCAGACTGAATTATTTTGTTCTTATCCAAAACAAAAGCGTTTGTAATCAGTGGGGAGTCAGAATTCTAGTCAGAGCCTCAAGAATCTAGGTCAGCAAGCACCAAGGAAACCGTGGGTCAGATTGTGTGGAGCTACATGAGCAGAGGTGAAAGTGAAACCTGCTTTGAAGCTTGTAAATATTTACTTGTAAAGGCACAAGACAGATATTTTAGGCAACACGTAACAGTCTGCTGATCAGGAAAAACTTTGCCTTTACTGTTGGGATGGACAGACTCACTTCAATCCTGGACAGATATATTTTGGAGCTTCATAAGTACATCTGCCTGCAAAGCAGACTCTAATGTTCTTGTTTATGTATGTTACATTAGATGTGTAGCGCTAGGCCGCAGGTAATAAGTACATATTCTTGGGAGAGAATGGGAGCAGCTGTAACTGGGAGGACCTGCCTGCATGGCAAGCCTTGGTGTTATAGCTTATATGTGCTGAATCTTCAGCATATCATCAGCAAAGACACTGAGCTGTGGCAAGGTCTGCTAATCAGGCTGTTCCCAAGATGGGACCGCAAAGTGTGAAGACTAAGTCATGGGTGTGTATGGTAAGGAGTGGAGTTCATTTCAGTGAGTGGATTTATAATTAAGGGATCCTGGAGAATTAATGCAGCATTTCATCATTTGTGATTAAACAGTGATTGTCCTGGATATGTTTGTTCACCATTTGCCCTTTTGAATGATAAAGTGCATGGTTTGTGTTTGTACTATACAGTGTATCACTGCATGACTTGGATGTGTGCATGATTTTCACAAAGCTCGTACAGTATTTGGATATGGTGTCCAGGTCGAGGTTGTCATACTGACCAGAGTGCATGCTTTACTGTGTCAGTATGTTACTGTACCACTAGACGTGTGTTCATAATGTGACTGCACAGGATGAGTGTAATTTTGGTTGATCTAGAAATAATTTGTCTTATTCTCTTGGGGGTTTCCTGGTTCATGGTGGAACAATCTTAACTCATTCCATACTATGGTGACAGGTCTTAATCAGTGATTCTGGCACTGTCTGGTAAGTCATGCTGCAGCTGCCCTTGTGGCAGCTGCAGCATGACTTACCAGGCAGTGCCAAAACCACTGACTTAAGACTATAGGCATGTTGGCACTTGCATGAAAGCTCTTTTCATGAAGAATCTAGATGTGCCATTGTCGTCTTAAGTCAAGGTAAATATACAGAAAAATCAGGGACTG
Organism: Hermodice carunculata; assembly: GCA_964020975.1. Taxonomy (NCBI): domain Eukaryota; kingdom Metazoa; phylum Annelida; class Polychaeta; order Eunicida; family Amphinomidae; genus Hermodice; species Hermodice carunculata. The sequence goes on along the minus strand of CAXHWN010000025.1, from coordinate 10,451 downwards.
ATATGGAATGAGTTAACCACTTTATCCCCACACACCAGCATTGGAGTGTGCCAAGTGTAAATTACACAGTTAATTGCCCTAACCTGAGTTGTGGTCCAGACACACACTGGTTCAAGATTATCCTGTATCAATAATTTGCAGTGGGCATGTTTAGATACAATGAAGCTGGTGTTTACAGTAATTTCATTCGAAGGCTTTGCAACAGTGTTTAATAGAAGCCACAGTTTTTATGCCTTTCAAGTGGATGATTTTTTTTGAAGAGTATATAAAACAAAAATAGATGTATTTTTCTATTCGTTCTTCATGTGTGGGACTCTGACAATGCATGTACCCAGATATGCATCTCTGAATGAACTGCAGCTGGTATCCCGAGGGCTGACAGGTCCAAGAGACTGCACTGTTTTGGTCAAACCAAATTAACTATGAATTATCTCATAAAAGAATATGCGACACCATGTATTACAATTAAGAGAGGTTTCGTGATGCCAAAGTTTAATTGCAAGTCCATCCATGGGGATACCTACATGTATTTGATATGGTGCAAACACATACCAGGTACATGTACATATATCTGTCAGAAGAGGAGGTATCCAAGCTGCTATAAATTTGCCAACTCTTCCAGTTGTCGGGTGATTATGTTAATTTCAATACAGAGTTCTGTTTTTGAACTTGTCTTTTTCAAGAAAAATACAATGTAGGAATCTTTTCATGTGTAGATCTTATAGGGTTTGACATCTGTATATAGATCTTGTATGTTATTATGTATTCAATGTATAAATGTGTAAATGCTTGGTTTTAAGCATATTTTCTAAGAGAAAGAGCCGGTCAATAGGCAGAGCCTGTGATAAAGACCAGTTGCTGTATGTGTGTGTGTACTGTAGTGTGTAGTGTCAATGTTCTGTGTCGGTACATGTAGATGTGAATTGTATGAATGTAATGTTTTAGTAGGCCATCAGGGATGTCAATATACTACTACCCCCAACGGCAGTAGTATATCGACATCTAGGATGCCATCAATACAACCGGTGATGGTCAGTGTTGTACAGTGGCATACATGTATGTATATACATGTATGCGTACACTGCATATATACATACATATATATGTATATTTAATACACATATATATGTATATGTAATGTGACCAATGTGGTGAATAGGAATAGAATTTGACCTCCAAAGGTCACATATTGCCAGGGCTCTCAACAGGAGTATTAGTTGTGTACATAAATGATGATGGAACCCAAGCTCTCACACCAAGCCCAGATTATTAAATTTGAATCCGAGTCTCTCATCATGATGGGTGTTTATCTCGGCTGTCGTCGATCAGCTGAGCTTATCAGATGTGTATCTGTCTGTCATCATCTGTACGTCTGTCAACTGCATATATTCACATTTTCGACTTCTGCAAAACCGTTTGCCACATCCACTCTAAACTTGGTGGGGCTCTACCTTGGGTGGGTCTATACCAACTTTTCTTCAAATGGTCATAGTGCAGTGATTTTTGGAATTTTTTATGAATGTTTTGCTCATTTTTGAACAAATCTTCAAAAAACCTCTGAAACTGCCAAGCCAGTTGCTTTGATATTGCATAGGGACACTTTTTTTTATAATTCATAATTTTATTGTTTTCTCATATAAGTTACATATCAATAAAGTTACCCATGCCAGTCACATGCCTTGATATTGCCCTGTAAGTTAAAGTGTGCGGCCTTGTAGTTTAACACCTAGCAGTTTATACATTTTCATCCAACTGTGGAAATTTCATATTTCCAATGTAATACCTGTTTATACATTTCATCTAATAGCTGAAATTTGTTATTAAAGCTTGAAAAATCACCTTTGCTGGAGCAAATGTATTTTTCAACATCCAGTCTCATTCTCAATTCAGGTTCTACAGGGTCTCATTCTCAATTCAGGTTCTACAGAGTCTCATTCTCAATTCAGGTTCTACAGAATGAATATACATCCAGATGTTTAAGATCTGTTTACAGAACTGGGGCATCTGTGGTTGAATACAATTCATATCAAAATGACATTTTAGGAACTCTGTCATGCCCATTCCTTTAATAAATTCATTTGGGGTTGCCATCCACTTAACACATAGAGACACTTCTGGGGACCAATACACCTTAAGTTATTCACCAGGTGGTGTTGCAATCCTTCTTTTTTTTTTTTTTTTTTGACAATTTTTTGTTTTTTCAAGCTACTTTCGACTTCTCTAAAAAACTTCAGCTAGATTCACTTGAAACTTGTTGGGGATGTATCTTGGGTGATTTTCTTGAAAGTTTTTTCACATGGTCATGCTGCTCTGATATCTGGATTTTTTAAATGAATTTTTCTTCAATTTGTGGCCAATCTTAAAAAAAAAATCTTTTCCAAAAGCTTTTTGCCAATTACATCAAAATTGCATAGTCTTTTCTGCATATGAGGGTGAGGCTTACACAGTAAATGGGTGACCTTGTCCTTTTTCCCAAGGTCACAGGGCTGCTTGCTGAATTTTACGGTTCACTTCACAATTTGAGATCTAGTTGGGTATTAGTGCTGGTGGTCCACTGTGTGGGACAGATTTACACAGTTCATGAGGGACCTTGACTTCACTCCCAAGGTCACAGGGCAACTTTCATTAATTTTGCTCTTCTCTTGTATTTAAGCCAGCAGTTAGGACTGACTCTTAAGCCAGTAGCTTGTATATGTGCACGAGTTTTCAACAACAACAAAAAAGTGACCACGTAAAGTTTTGCACACAGGGTCAGCTGAGCACAGGACTGTCACAGTCCTCCTCTTCTCTGGACACAGCAGCATGTTAGAGAATTAAATGCTCATTTCAAAGACTGAATGATGGTTGCTAAAATATAAAATAAGTGTATCTGCCTTGCAGACCATCATAAAATTAACTTATCAAATGGTTGAAAACCTTGTACAAAATCAGTCTGAAGAAATGACAGACATAAAGCTGTATGTCGTCACTTTCCTGCCCATATTATAATTTTATTGAAAATTCTAACCATGATCTTAAGAATATCTACATGTACTTTCAGAATGTATGTACTCGATTAAGTGTTTTGATGCTTGGGTAACTCTGGAATCTCTTTGCAGTCATTGTTGGGTTTGAAATTTATGAATGTGGGTCATGTTTTTCTATACTATTTGAAGCATAAGTGAGCAGAAAGAAGCCTGTGAAATGCAAAATGTCAAGAATGAGCAAATACCCAATGTGACAGCACCTATTGTTAGCCCTTCATGATCACATATTTTACACAATTTGATCATGTATTCTATACAGTTTACGATTTGTTGGAAATTTGAAATAGATATTAGAGTCCGCACCTTTTGCATTTTATCTTACAGATTTTTTTTTTATAATTATTTATTGGGATCATCCGACTCTTATATTAGAGATGAACTCTGTTATTTAGTCATCACATTTATGCCCAACTTCAGAGAGAAAAATGTGGAGCAGAGCTGCACAGCGAAAAAAATTATACCTTGTGGATCAGATTACAATAGTTAAGCATTTGGTAAACATGTTATAGAAAAAATAAATGAAGCCATTACAGTGGAGCCAGGGTTTATTTGTAAACTGAGCTTGGAAATGAGACCAAGGTACATGACATTATACATTGCTTGGGGAATAAGAGAGGCTGATGGTCAAAAAGGTGTCAGCTAAATGTCAAGTAATTATCCAGAGACTACATGTTTGTTATTTCTGGTTCTAAATATTTTTATGGGGTAGTTGTTATACCATTTGGAATATTGAGTAGCAACTTGAGGGATCATCGTTCTGTCCTTTTTTTCAGTGTCGGAGCCTATCGTACCCAAGTTTTCTGAGAAATCTGATGCCGTCTTACTGGAGTCCCCAGCAGACTATGATCCAAGACATCACCGTCTGCAGCGGGCCGATGCCAAGAGCCGCAAAACTTTCAAAATTAAGCGACATAGGAGTACGATCAAGGGGAATGTGATAAGAAGTGCGACTGTTAAGGGAAGTTTGCGGGTGAATATGGTGAATGTGAAAGCGCCCGCGGTGAGAACAGTCAGTGCAGAGCCAATGAGAGCCAGCCTGGAGCGACTGGAGACCCAGCCGGAGGAGGATGTGAGTGAGGCAGAGGCGGGCGGAGTTAGTCCTGCAGCAACCGAGGAACCTCAGGTGTCTTTCAAGGTTAGTTTTTAACTTTTTTTTTTTTTTTTTATTGTTTTTGGTCAAAATTAGATGCGGAGCTACACTTGCCCTCTCATGCTAAGCGAAGTTGTTCTGTTCCCCCCAGTGTATCAAAACTTTCCTTGCAGATCAGCATTATGGTCTGCAGTGAGAATGCTGCAAACTTGCTGCAACCGTCCCATCAGATAGCAAAATTGTCATAAATAATGTGTCATAAGCAAATTGGGTTTATAATTCGGATATGATCAATATTTTATGGTGCCTTCCCTACTTAATGTAGTTGGCTGTATCCCCCACACTGGTACAGGTCCATATGTACTAAAACTGAACTCTTATAGTGCAAACTGTAACTCGAGTCGAAGCACTGAAGATGAACGTCTCTGAGTTATCAAATGGATACAATATTCATGTTCTTTGTAAAACGGCAATTCATTCAAGTATAGCATGTCTGTGGCCCATAGAATATAATGGTCTAGGTCAACAGCTTTCCTCGTCACACTTTGGGCACAATATGCCAAAAGCATGCTGAAGAAAGCTGTTGACTCAGTCCAAAACTTGGCACTGAAAGAGTGAAATGTATATGATCATAAAATGCTCATGGAAACTGTCTTTGTTATTAGTCTGGCAGGGGCAACAAGACTTACCTGCTGACGAGATCAAGGTCACACGACGAGGGTGGAAGCAATGGTGCATATGAGAACGGTACGGCAGGCAAGTGCGCGACAAGAGGTGGAATTGCAAGACAGGGAGCCAGGATGATCAAGTCAAGGTCGCCATCAAGCAGTCCCCCCAGGAGACCAGCCTCGCCAAACGCAGACACCCAAGCTTATGTGGCCAAGTGTGATTCCATTGAATCGCTGAGCAATGGTGAAAGTTCGGCACTGCTTAAAGATGAGGACAAAAGCAAATCACAGAGCAGTCTGCTCATTTTCTTTGATACGTCAGATGTTCAAGACACCTGTGTTTGAATGGGAGTTTGAAACACCTACATGTATGTTTCTCTGGAAAAAACAAAAAACAAAACAAAACAAGCCTGTTCATGATTAGGTAATCACTACAGTGGCAAAGCTATAGCCACTGGAAATGTATATGTTGAGGTTATGTATGGCCAGCTGATGTTTTTCGTAATTAAACCATGGTGTAATTCTCTCAATATTGCATCATCTGTCATATTCGCCGTGACTTACACCATGCCATAGTTTAATACACTACTTCAGTGGCAGGAAGAAAGCGTGTCAAATCATAAGATCATCAGCTGCTAGTTTTAAAAACGTGTCTGTTGTTAAAGCTCTAATTTGTGAATGCCAGTACTGCTGAGGAGTTCTTAAGGCTATTACCAATAATTTGTTGCTGCTTCCCCGAGACGGGCGGGTCAAATGTGCGCCATATTGGTGATGGAATCTCACAAAGATGCACACTGCCTGGTGCTGTACACATTGTAGCTAGGTACCCGTCCCCTATATATGTGGTTACAAAGTCATACACATTGCTGGAAGGAAAAGACTGTGACGGTGTTGGAGTTTCAGAAAATTTGTGTGTGACACTGATTGCTAGAACACTATAAAAACATGCACTGAAGTGATCATGGTGATATGGGGAAAAGCGTGTCTTGGTTTCTATCATGGAGGAATCTTGCGGATACAATGTATTTGGTTGAATCTTATCTGGTAATTTTCCAATAAATTAGGTCTTGCAATTTATATGTATAGATATATCATCATGAATTAGCATACTGAATTTGTGTGGTTTGGGGGTTTTTTTGTTTTTTTGTTTTTTGTTTTTTTGTTTTTTTTTTTTGTTTTTTGTTTTTTTTTTAATTTGATTTTTTCTAATTCTGATGCTTTAAAAATTTTGTTGATAAATGCTGAATCTTACCAGTCAAAACAGAACATTGTTCTAAGAGCTAGAGATATTTTGTCATGTATTAATACGGCAAGCAGCATCTTAGCATGTCATTTGTGAACAGCATAGACCCAATATCTGAAGCATATAATGTATATGTATAACAGAAATGTATATTTCAGGTGCTAAATTAATTTAATGCATTACATTTTATTAAGACCTGGCAGACGAAGAAGAGACAGTAGAGAATTTGTTTCTCATATATTTATTATCGCTTTTGTAAAGAATTATTGTGAAACAAATTAGTAAAAAAAGTACATGTAAGGTCATGTTCAACAAAACGTTAAATGTGTACAACTGCAACATAGAATAAATAAATATATACATATTTCAAACTATACAGAGTAGATATTTATAACATTGTTAAAATGAAAGAAATTATGGTGAATTAATTTATTGTTGTTATAAGAATATGGTAAAAGTATTTATTTTTCAACTAGTCCACATGGATCCTGCAGTGTAAAATGGTACTATACAGGTGACTGTTGTTCAGCAAAGTGAATCAGATGTTACTTATATACTAGACAGGTGCTCAGATACAGAGGCCCTTCATCAGTGAGCCAAATTGTCCATCTTACCATGATCCACACAGCTTTTTTAGCTCTGCTGACCTAAGGTCACAGAGCTTATAATAGCATCACTCATGTCCGTCCGTCCGTAAACTTTTGGGTTGTGAGCACGATAACTTTTAAAGTTTTGATGTTAGCCCAATGTAACTTTCAGGACTTGTAGGGTGTATAAAAATCTAGGTCTCTTTCGATATTGGTGGCACCATATACAATATTATAGCGAGCATCATCGAGCTCTTACCATAAACACATGTGGATATAGGATATAACACAACAGTAAATTATCCAATCAAAAGAGTACTCAGTATCTAGCGACGAAGTTGATTTTCTTTGTTACCCCTACGGTGCATACGCACATGGGTGCAGCCATTGCCTTTTTTATGCATCCCGGGAAATTTTTGCAGTTTTATTTACATCAAAGTCTCAAACTTACCAGCCTTTATGGAAATTATATCAATAGTTCGTAACAGTTCAGAAAACGTTGTCAATGGGGTGTAATAAATGATATCGATTCCCTTGCATCGTTAACACCTCGATGGAAAGTGGACCTGGCAAACACGCTTCTGGGGCTGGAAATGGGTTTCCGTGGAATAGAAAAACTTAACAGGTGTGAGGGTAACCTAAGTAAACATCCCAAAGTATGTATAATATTTGTTGTGCATTTTGCGTCTCAACTTAATAATACCTGCACACTGTGCAGTCACTAGGTCGCTTCTTGGGGCCTTCCAGATCACAACTTCCAGTCACACTTATCCCCCAGGGGCCCCAAAACACCATGTTGCCAAACCTGCTCAGATTTGGTGTCGTCGCACGAGAATCCAACAATCACTCTCTATGCACACTGTGTGTCTGGCACAGGATAAGGCACTAGTTCAATGGCGATATAAAGATCTTGGGAACAACACATAAATTTGTGGAACAGTGTCTAACAAAAAGAAAGGCTACACGGCAGATAATTTCATTCAGCTGTTCAAGGTAGTATGGCCTCGCCGCTCTAGGATAGTTTAGTAAATGGCTGCTAGAGGTTCCTAACGACCAGGTGCTACTGCCTGATCTACTGACGTTATAATGGATACTTTGTAATGCTGACGCTCCTATCTTAGGCTAAGCCTACTACATATTATAACATAGGGTTCAAAATGTGAAAATCTTGTGAACACTCTAGCATCTTTAATTTTTGGTGGATTTTCACCAAATGCAGTGGGATTGTGTGGGAGGTCAAAGTCTTAAGTTAGCAAGGATATCACTGGTGCCACCTATCATTTGACAGAAATTATGGCCTAAGATGTGTTTTAAAATATAAAATTCCATATTTGGAAAAGTAATTAGATTAGACTTGCTAAATTTATAGGATAGATAGACTATGTCCAATGCTAGAATTTTATGTAATATCAGTGACCTTGACATATTTTTGTGAGGCCACCATGCCTGTAAAGTAACAAGATGTGCTTTTGTAATTGCAGGGTGTAGCTTGGACATATATGGCAATGTGAGGACAGCACCAGACCCATGGTCCTCTTGTAGTACATAATCTTAGTGACTTTGATCTTTTGTCCCAAGGTCACTGGGGACATAAATGAAGGACTCCCTGATTGTTGTCTTGGCACATGCAACAATATCCATCACAGGAATTGCACAAATAAGCTATGATGACATGTGGAGTGAAGTGCCATCTGGTGGACAAAATAGACACTAAAATCACATAAGCTTAATATGCTCAGAAGCCACTGGAGGGCTGGCAACTTTGAAATGAAGATGTAGGTGCAATATAGCTGGGGTGTCAGCAGAGCATTAGGCCCATGGGCCTCTTGTTTAGCATAATGTGTTTGTAGTTTCTGAAAGCAGTTCAGGGTTGTAAGTAAAGGTGTAATCTTTGTAAATGCTCCTGTCTTTCCCAGCCTGTTTCTACATTGTATAGAGGTATAAAGCCAAGTGTTATGGAGACTTGTTAATCAACAGTATACACGTAGAGTACATCTGCTACACTGTAGAGCATAGGTTGGTACTGGTATGTGTGTACTAAATTGAATATGCTCTAGTCTGAGCTGAATGTACTTGTACATGCATGATCATGTATGCTATATTAAGTACGGTGCATGCTCCTAAGTTACTGCATACATATATGGCAGTGTACACTATATAGAGTGCTCCATGTTACAGCATACATGTATGATAGTGTGCGCTGTACCAGTATTTACTATGCTCTACGTATCTGAAGTGTAGCATAAATGTATAATTGTGCACTATGCTATACTCATTTTGTATGAAACGTGAACTACTGTAATACAAGACATGCATGTTAGTTTCCCGCCACAAAGCACGGAGCTCGTGCCTGTCATTCACGGAGGATACACGTGCATTTCACGGTCACAGACAGGGCTAGATACCCCTTTCTCATAAAATTAGTATCTTTTAGAGAAATTTAAGTTGACAAATGCCAAAGTCATATTCATTTAGTACTTCCTAAATTGGTAACCTGAAAAAATTCATCCATCTGCCGGTACCAAGTATTTTTTGTTTCCAAAATGATAATAATATACAGCTTCCTCATCCAGGGAGCGGCCTGTATCTCACCAGGTGAGACTATGGTTACTAAGATAACCAGGTGTGCAGTTGTGGCTGGTAATTAATATGCATGCCTCGTATTGTGAACGCTGATCTACTATATAGTGAAGGGAAAGTGAAAGCATAGATGCATAACTGTGTATATTATATTTATCTTTTGTGAAGGTAATAGGAGGTATTTATATTAATTGGGATTCTGTGCTGCTACCTAGGCTGTGGCAAGGCACTTTACAGGAGGGAGGGCAGATGTATGTAGTAACCCTTAAAGTGTAATCACTGCGATAGTTGCTTTCTCATTACTGTTAAACATACAATGGTTAAAAGAGTCAAAATCCTCATGAAGACACCTTTCATTCAAATACCAGCAAGCCTTGTCTGAAGCAAAAAGTAGTCTTAGTCAACAGCTTTCCTCGGGACACTTTGTGTGCAAAGTGTCCCGAGGAAAGCTGTTGACTCAATCTTAAATCAGCACTTTAAGGGTTAAGAGGGGCCAAATGAGCTTCTATGGTTAAATAACTTGAGAAAGCAAAAAGCTCAAGAAAAGTCATTCACTGAGCTTTAAAACGTATAGGAGTCGAAACATATTTAGAAAATTTTATTTGTTTGCTAGAAAAGGTGTTATTTCTGGATAAGTAACATAACTGGCACAAGTGCCCTAATCATGGCGGAGCTATTGTTCGGTTGCCAGGCAACAGAAGGAACCAGAACAGCTCTGCAGTGAATATAGTGAAATACGAATACCTCCTATTTACTGCATCCATCCTTGCCTTTGTGTTATATCACACACTTCAACATTGAGCCAAATATGACAGCCTAATACAGAGGGAGTAATGTGTGCTCTACACTGTGGTAGTATTGCCTTTATAGATACGAAGTGGCTCATGCAGGTGTGCTGTATATTTATGTGGTACTCTATGGGTAAGTTCATAGATATGACTGTGTGCATTATTTAAATTGCATGTGCACAGCTACCAACGCAGAAGGGTGTTCTGTATGTAATGTACAGGTGAAAGTAATGCATATTAACGTGTGATATAATCATTGTAATATACAGATGAATTAGTGCCTGTATGTGTATATATATATATATATATATATATATATATATATATATATATATATATATATATATATATATGTATATATATATATATATATATATATTTATGTATATGTATACATATTTTTGCTGCAAGTCATTTTCAATAAGTTTCCGCAAAGTCTTCAAAAATCTTCTCCAAAACTTCGCGACCA
>CAXHWN010000024.1:0-27000 GCA_964020975.1 Hermodice carunculata | reverse complement strand
AGGCTATGCTAATTTTCAAGGCTAGGAAATTTATAGAGTTCTCCCTTGGCTGTGCGAACCTCGAGATAGAAGGATTCCAAAATGTCGTTCAGTGCACTGGGCGTCACTGTATGATAATCTGGGTTTTCCTGACCTTTTTCTGCCAGGTATTGTCTCATCAATCTGGCCGCCTTTTCATTTGCCTGTAAAGTTGCCTTCGGTGTGGTTTTAGTTCGTTTTGAAGCAATTTCATCCTCCGTAAATGTAGCGAAACACTTTTTCGTAGGCCTACCCTCCATGATCATTCGTAAAGCATTGATCGAATTTGCCGCCACTTGAACTTTTCAAGCATCGAAAACGAGGCTCGACCATCAAAACTATAGTACGGATCCATACTACCCGTTTGATGAAATACTACTTGTTTGGACCTAGGAACACACCCGGGTATGGTTTCATATTTGGAAAAATTGAACCAATCAGCTTTGGCTATTATTACTGAAAATATAATAAAGGGATAGACCTATCTTTAGGTAGCCTTGTATGAGGTGGACCGCTGTGCATAACTTAAAACTAGATCCTATACAGGTCCGCATTGTCATCTATTACAAAGTCACCGTTCAAATATTTCCTGAGTGATCAATACACAAGCATGGTCATTTTTATTTGCTCCAGCCACAGGCGCTAGTTACATGTCAGAGAGAGAGAGAGAGAGAGAGAGAGAGAGAGAGAGAGAGAGAGAGAGAGAGAGAGAGAGAGAGAGAGAGAGAGAGAGAGAGAGAGAGAGAGAGAGAGAGAGAGAGAGAGAGAGAGAGAGAGAGAGAGAGAGAGAGAGAGAAGAGAGAGAGAGAGAGGAGAGAGAGAGAGAGAGAGAGATGACACAGTGGGTCTATGTCCATGCTTGGCCACCCCCACCCTCTCTTTAATATTGGCACGATTCACTGACTGCACAGATGAGTTTACAATACTTCACTGCAGGTAGGGCCCTATGTAGGCCATAATTATAGTGCACGTACAGATGTTCCAGGTTCACCTTCTCAACTGCCCCTCCCCTTTCCGCCATATTAGCATTTAGCACCGATGCTTGACGGACTGAACATTGCGAGCACCTATGGCTCCAGTAGTGCAGGTCTGTGCAGTTCAGCGAGCTTCAAATAATAATCATTGTGACCACGAGGCCCGACAGGACAGTCTTGTCACACACCCTCCCCTTTTTTTCGCACACACAATACAAACAGGATTATGACTGTCCTGTGCTCAGCTCACTGGATGCACAGACTTTTAATTTAAAGTTTTCCTACGAGCTTTGAAATAATATGTGTCACTTTTGTTGAAGACCATCATCACTGTTTGCTATATCAGTCTTCACATGCGGTTCAGAAGTAATCATTTACTAAATGAAAACTGACCCATTATTACAAAGATATATATGCCAATGTCCGTTTGCCTTACCAAAGCCACTCCAGGTCAATATTAACACCACAGGAAGCCCCATAGGTACATTCCTATTTGTGTGGAATAGTAACCACGGCCTTATAATCTACCATTGCTGAATAATCAATTGACCATTCATTGTCACTAAAAGTCACCAAAAGAAACCCCATAGGTACTTTCCTATTAGCATTTATTAGTAACAATAAATGGTAATAAAATTGCTGCAGTGTGATTATTTAAACCAACTTGGTAAAAAAACCCACCCAAGGAACATCCCCATCATGTTTGAAATGAATATGGCTGATGGTTTTGAAGAAGTAAAAAAATGCAAATTTCCATTGCAATCTTCATGGACTTACATAGTAATCAATAAGAAAGTACACATTAACAAACAGCTACCTGAATTGAAAAAAATGTTAAAAATAAGGGATCCAGAGTTTCACTACCCAATGAACAAGTTTTCTTAGGACTCTAGCAAATGACTAATCATCGTATAAGCTCAGCTCACTGACAAGTCAGCTGAGCTTAAAAAACCATGAGGGGATCTGCAGAATCAACTACTAGTGAACAAGTCTGTTTGAGCCTTTCACAGTGTGTTTCCATCAAATTTCACCACAATCCAGGCAGGGTTTTGCAGAAGTCGAAAATATCTTGAACATACAAAAACTTATATGTATATATATAAAAAAAAAACCTATTTCAAATTAGAGCACCACCTGTTGAACAAATTAGGGCCTGGAAGTCCCCTGAAGAATCCATATGCAAAGTCTAAGCAATTTGCTTGGCAGTTTAGATGAAGATCTAAGATTTTGCCAAATGATGAACCAAAAAAATCATAAAAAGTCCAAAATTAACTGGAACATGACCATTTGGTCAATTTCTTACTGACCCACCAAAGGTACAGTTCCACCAAGTTTGAAGTGAATCTGGTTGACAATTTTTGAGAAGTTACAAATGTGAACTACCACTGCATTCCCATTTGCTCACATAGTAATCAACAGGGATGCATGCATAAACCAATTTTTCAGAAGTTTGCCAAAAATGAACCAAAAATTCATTATAAATCTAAAAATCACTGGAGCATGACCATCTAAACAAACCTGCAACAAAATCACCCAAGGTACATCTCCACCAAGTTTAAAGAGAACATACACTGTGTTTTTGGAGAAGATATGGAAAATGTGAACAGACATCTCTAAGAAACTGAATGTTTCCACACACAAATCTCCCATAGCTCAGACAAACACGTCACACATCCAAAATCTAAACACAACAATGAAAGCAAATCATAAAACAGCAGACAGCCATATTCAAGGGTATTCATCTTCCAGTACCCAAATGAAGAAACAAATTTCACTCCCAACTTGAGATACCTGGCAACCATAAGCAACCAAATGGCAACTAGTGGTTTTAAACCAGTCCTCTCAGCCTTTGAGATACATTCTTCATTACCTAGACACTTGAGTGGGTTTTTTTCTAAACACATAGGTCAAACCACTTAAAAATCCCTAATTTATCACTTGCACCAAACATAAAAAGAGACATTGCATTCCAGCCACTTTTTGGTTCTCCTGACTTGTCAGTGAGCTGAGCTGAGAGCAAAAGAGGAACATGGGCCTACATTTTTATTGTGATATTTATTAGTATGGAACACTTTTAAAGCACTCTGGCTCTATTGCAACTGTGTGCCAGAGAACTCAACCGACAGTACCATTGGTAAATGGATTTGTAAAGTGAATAAATCACTGTTTTAGTTGATTAACTGATAGGTGGATGGCGTATCACCACCCATCCTATAACCTCAGCTGACCAACAAATCTTGAGGCAAACATTACAGTGTAATCTCTCTACCTTTTTAGCCAATGCAGTTATTTCTAAACCTATAATTTAATTAACAAATTGTCACATTAAATTCAAAATTTTGAAAATTCTAGGCTATAATAGCCAAATGAATTTATAAATGGGTCACCAGCAGGAAACCATCAAGCATGTTTTGTAGCTTTAAATTCCCAGGAATGTTTTTTCCTGATGCTTTTACCTTGTATTTGGTAAAAACAACCCATTTGAATTTAAAGAATGTATGAACACTGAATATGAGCAAGTATATAAATACATACTGTTTAACAAGTTCTTGCTTATAATGGCCAGATGTAGAGAATTTATTTGAACTAGTATATGCACAAATATATGTAAAAATAGCAAAGTATACTTATCTTGAGAAAAGGATTCCAAAAATATACATGTACCTTCTCAGGGAAGGAAACCAAACAGATCAGGCAACTACATGTATGATATTACCGATCGCATTCGTGTATTTCTGTTCTGCCACCTGGCCAAGTAATGTGGAACTAAATACACACATATCCTGAGATCCAGATGCTCAGACACATGTTATTTGGTGATCTATTATGTGGCTAATCCACAATGATTGAAAACATAACAAAAACAATTTTTAACAGATTAAAAAGACTGCAACACCAGGACCTCCTTCACACTTATCAATGAGTCTCCATTTACATGTATCCCTGGCAACAACTGAAATCCTCCCCACTGTGGTTTGACCAGACAAGATGGTCACAGATGAACAGACAGATGGACTTCTGATGCCACTATGTTGTATAAGCTCTGCTGTCTAACAAGTCACAACCTAAGAGAAGCCATCAAAAGTTCAATATTTACAAAAAAAAATAAAAAATAATAACCAAAAAGAATTTTAGTTTTCAACAAGACCAGTGCCCCCCCCCCCCCCCCCCGCCCAAAATAATTTAAAAAATGATTGAAATATATAAATGAATGAACAAACAAGCATATCAATAAATAAATTAAAAAAACAGGGTGAACTTTACATTGAAACATCAACTTCCCAGCATATGACAAATTTGATGCTGTGCTATTCCAAAAATACAAAAACAGGACTCCAATATCCATGTATGAATATTGCCATTGAAATATATTTCAGCATAATAAAATTGTGACTCTTTACCTTTTGCTTTCATACCATGCAAAAATCCTATTAAAACCATGGGTCATTTACTCCTGTGACAGTTTCCATTTGCAAGTTTGGATTTCTGACATTTTTTGCTTACATCAATTTTGTGCTCATAGAAAGCTGAATGGGTTGTTCATCCCCTCTCCCCATATAGTTAAAACAGATAAGTTCTTTATCACACATGGTTATTTTGATGACATCCCTTTATGTTTTCGATACCCCATTACGATGACTGTGAGATCGTGTTGCCATCACATTTTTACATCTGACTATAACCAAAATTTAAAACAACAGGCAGAGTTTATAACCCCCGTGTAAATTATCTTTTCTTTTGAAAAAAAAAAAAACAGAGCAGAGAACATACATGTATAACTGATGCCAAATAAAGTTACTTCTCAATGCTTGTAATTGTTGCATATTGATTATTAAAGTAATTATGGACAATCAGGTAGTAGCTTCACAACAGTTAAACCCAGGAATTAGCACACTTTCAGTCAAGTTTACATACAGTAACATAGCCATACAGCCTAGATGCAACCTGACCTGTTAATCTGGACTGCCAGAATGCAATACAAATAAATGTACACTTATAAATGACAGCAACAACGAATCATTCTGATACTTGAAGTGTGAGGGATCCCATCCAAAAAAGGTTACGTGTGAACTTTTACTGAGTAAAACACACACCTGTAATATTATGGCTATCTCGTTGACAAAGAAGTGCTTTTATCATTTTCACAGTGTTTTTTACATTTTCAGAAGATAAAATATATATACAAGAATGTACACATAAACCTAAATACATTATATACAAAGTTAAATAGTGTGGGAAAAATGTAGCATTGTACAGTCATAGAATAGTCTGGTTTGTTTTAGACACTTGCATTTCCAATACAGCTGTCAAATTAACCTATCAACAATTGAGGAAAATAATACAGAAAATTGGTTCCTTGCATATGAACATTTATCCTGATTGATATACATGTACATGGCCACAGTGTATGACGTGTATCTCAGTGAAATATACTCAACTTATGTACTTTTTGCATAAGAATCATATTAATCATGGTGAACACTGAACTCAATCCATCATACAAATCTTACACAGACTGCATATGATTTGTTGTTACACTGTATTGTAAACAGGATATCAGATAAAATCCCCTAGAATCAGGGAATTCTGATCACTGAAAATTGAAGGTATTTCACATCAGCTACACGTAATATGAAGACTTCTACCCAAAGTACCCAGAGAAGTAGTCTTCCCAGGTTGACAGTATCATAGGGTGGTCTTAATAGACAGTGGCCATGTATAAGATCATGGATAGGTTTTATTCTACTGCTGTTGTGTGCCACGGGTCCACTATTGTAAGTCTACAGCACTTGAACTGCTCTTACTCTAACATGTAGTTCAGCTGCCTTTTCAAAGTTCTTTCAACAATGAACTTAACTTTTGCATGTCAGTTTACATCCTGAATATCCTACCTACAATGAGGCTGTTGCTCCCAGAGGCAATTTGCAGGCCCGAGATTGTGATCTGCATATATTAAACTAAACAAACAGAAACTACAAAAGTGTCTTCCTTCAATTTCATAATGCTTGTTTCACCACTCAACAGCTGAACAAGTTTCAAATTGAAAATATTAGATGTTCCTCTTTAAATCACTGATGGTGCAGTCCATAAGTCCACTTGTGGCTCTGAGAACTTGTGAAAGGATCAAGGTCAACCCTGTACTGAGTAGTCTGACCTTTATGGAAGGACGCAAACATGTGCAACATCAAGGTCCCAGTTCAAGTAGTTCTCAAATTATAGTGAAGAGTAAAATTCATGCATGTAGCATTGTGACCCCAGAAATGGCTCAAGATCGCTCGTGTACTGTCTAAGCATGACCTTCATAGAAAAACATTAAAATCTGCAACACCAAGGTCCTAACTCAAAAAAGATCTCAAGTTATCAAGTGAACAGTAAATTTCATGTCAGTTGTCCTGTGACCTTGGGAATAAGGTCAAAGTCCAAAAGTCACTGGAGCATGACCACTTACACAAAATAAGTAGACAATAATCAAAGGTACATCCCTGCCAAGTTTGACACAAATCTGGCCAAAATTATTTATAGTTATATAACCATTACAAGAAATTCCCATTTTAAACTTTCCTATTGAAACTTTTTTAAAGATTTTTCAAAAAAAAAAAAAAATAAATAAATAAATAAAAAATAAAAAAATCACTGGAGTGTGACCATTTGAACAAACTTGGCAGAGACCCACCCATGGTACATTGCCACCAAGTTTGAAGTCAATCTGACTAACAGTTTCTTCTGAGAAGTCCAAAATGTGAATTAGCATTAGAATATGCCCATTGACTTAGTATATTAATCGATAAGGAAGGTGCATTGACCGATAAGCACCAGGATTGCAAAAAATGATTAAACATCAGAAATCTACAGCAGTGCCACCTATTGAACAACTTTATTTGACCCTTTCACAAGGAACAAATTACAAAAATGTTTTGTTGCAGTACCTACAATTTGACCCCCAATTGACTGAAATTGGATGAAAATTGACCAACTTATGGCTAGATGAAACTTGCAAAGGTCCAAATGACATTGGCCTTTAACCTATAGAGGTTACATGTAAATTTACAAAAATGTACCGTGTTGCCATACATGTACCTACAATTTTAGCCTGACGTGATTAAAATTGGATGGAAATTGACCAAGTTACAGCTAGATGAAACTTTAAAAGGTCCAAATAACCTTGACATTTGACTTTTAGAGGTCACATGTAATTACAAAAATGTGCATTGTCACAGTATCTACAATTTGAGCCCAACATGGTCAAAACCATATGAAAATTGACAGTTATGGCTAAAAGAAAATTTCAAATGGCAAAATGACTTTGACCTTTGACCTTTAAAGGTCACATATAAATTACAAAAATGTGCAGTGTTACAAACCTATGAATTGAAGTTGGATTGGTTACCTGCATCTATAATAGTTTTGGATATTTCAAGATTTAAAATTTCAAATGCCCCTAATTTGCATAATCTTCAACATATTTTCTCACCTTTATCGAAAGGCACAAATTCATGTATAGCCAACGAAAGAAAGAGAAAAAGAAAGAAAGAAAGAAAGAAAGAAAGAAAGAAAGAAAGAAAGAAAGAAAGAAAGAAAGAAAGAAAGAAAGAAAGAAAAATGGCAATTACATTTACAATGTACATGCTGCCAAGACAAGCAAAAGTGACCATCATCACCCCAAGAAAAAGCACTTTGAAATAGAAAGTTAAGGACAGACAGGTAACACCTTCACATGTACATAAACACATGTGCTACATAAAACCATAAATAAAACACAAATTCTGCAGCACACTTGAAAATTTAACCTCAAGTGGGCATGTTTCACTTGTAAACTGAGGCCGCTTTGCATGTACTAAAAATTTGCCACATGAGCAGCTCAGAGTCAGAATCACAGAGGTAATCAAGTGATCAGCTGACAAATATGTATTAAACAGATATCGTAAAATGTTGATGTCAGATTAAAAACTAAACTAAGTTAGTTTTGATCACAGATAATAAGCTATAATGCTCATAGAACACTTGATAAATATGTCCACTTTTTTAATTTTATCTCATATTCAAATTGCAGTACCACTGAGATCCCTTTTATGCCATCTTATAAACTTATACATCAACCAATGCACCCTAAAAATCTTTAAGCATACATGGCCTGACAAGTAACATACATGTATTATTATGTCCATTTTGCCAGCAGGTCCCGGGTTCAGCAGGCAAAATGTACAGCAAGGCCAGTTAGCCAGCATGTAAGCCACCATATACAGCCTCAGGACTATATGATATACATGTAGGACTCCAAATTTTAAGACTCCTGTCAATAATTTCATGTTTTTAGCCGTTTGGTATTTGTTTTCATATGCAAATAAGACCCAAATGAATGTTCATTTGGGTCTTATTTGTCCTGAAACCGATCTCATTTGAATGCTTGTACCATGAAACACATATACAGAAAGAATATGCAGCAAATTGAGATATGAATGCTGAATTAGCCAAAAATCCAACCAATGTCTTCAATAATTCATATTACTGTAAAATCAAATTGCTGTACTTTTATTTTCACTAATTTTCCACAAAAGCACACACAAAATGACATGTAATAGTATTTTAATGCGGGTACAAAAACATGATGTCAAAAATAGTGACACTGAAACTTCTTACTTAACTCTTCTGAAACTTTGTACCACAAAAACTGAAATTTAGTAAGAGAGAAAATAAGAATATTTGCAGTATGTACAATATTTTAGCTACTTACAAATTTCCCAACACAAACTGAAGAAATAGTGGCACTTGACTAATTGACAAGTGGTAGGAGTGGTCCCTGGCTATTCCCATTCTAGGACACAAAAATATGTACCTCAAAAATCATTAAAAAAGTGGCACTTGTGATCAAAAACATACAAACTTCTATTTTGGCCTTAGTTTTAGGTATGGCCCAGAAAGCAAAAGAGATTTTATAGCAAGATCTATCTTATAAGAACATGACAATGCACATAAAATTGCAGGTTCATACCTAAAGAGGAATCCAGGAAATAACAAAAAACTTTCCACGTCAATAGGTAACCACGGTAAATCCCTAAAACAATGGATAATTTAACCCTTTTCCCCTTTAATGGTCTGGAACTAGGCAGAGGTAAAATATCATTCACCTGAATTATTTTCTTGCAATTTTACTGTTATCAGAAGAAATTAATGAATTAAGAATTGCAAATGTGCCCTTTCAGAATATATGATGTGTACACCCCAGCTACCAGGAAAATAGATTTTTTACCCCCATTTCTCTTTTCCCTACTCAAGTCCAACACACTCTCAGCCAGCTTGTATGTCACTTTCTCTTGATATCTTAAAAACTAGAACAGCTGCCACTAGTTCAAATTTCCTTTGCTTTATGGTACAAAATAGATGTACAAGTTCACTTTCTTTAAGCCAATTTTTATGATCAATGTGTCAATTCAATATATCATTTTCTGAAAATTGACATGATTACCACGTTTTTGTTTAAACTTAAAAAGAAAAGTGACTGGATGAAGCGAACTACAGTCCCTTATCTATTGCCTAAGTCCTATCTCATTGATTACATAATAGCAATTAGGTTGCCTTACTAGGTGTTGTTTGAAGTCCAGGTCAAGGTCTGGGACCAGTAACCTAGGCCTAATGCATTTACATGTTAAAATAGCAACATTCGCTGCCTTATTTCCCCTATTTCAAACTTAAAACCACAACTTCCTTTGCATTCTACTTCAAGTTTATACTGGTAGCAGCAAGTTAAGACCAAGAAAATGGGGGGTTCATGTTATTTGACTTTTTTTACCAGGTGCATTTGTGTACCTTACCTCCATGACTGACCGTTCTGCACCACATGTCTCCAAAAATACACAAAGTTATCAAATGATTTAAAATATTTATAGAGTAGCAGTGCCTTTGTAAAACTCACAGTTGATAAGTATTTTCCTATCCAAAATTATGATGGGACTTAATTTGGGATGCTGTGCTCCGGTGATATTAACATCCAATAGACACAGCAACAGTATTCGGTCCTGGATCAAAAGTTGTGGATCATCTGACCCGACCTGGAGGGGTTACTGGTCCAAGACCTCAAGTCTGATCCCTGCAGCCAAGGCTTGCAAGGAGAAATGGTGGTGAAAACCACCCTACTAAATGACTTTTAGTCGGGTATCTTTAGCTGAAGTGTACACAGCATGGTAACGTCCCACATGAACAGCTATCTTCTGGGTAGGCTGACCAGATAGAAAGCTGTTGATTTAGTCTTAATTGAAAGGGAAAAGGGTTAAGATTAGCAGTACAAATGTAGGCTCAAATATTTCGAACTTAAGTCAAACACGGTCTCCTGATTAAAAAAAATAATCAGGCTATAAGACATTTTGAACTGGGTGTAGAAAAGACAGAACCAAAAAACACTGGCAGCTTAACATCTTTTTACACTTCATCTTCCTTTTCCTCGGTATCCAATGTATCTTCCTCAACATAGCCAATGTATATGGCCATGGCCCCAAACCACAAAACCAAGTGTGTCAAGGCCATAGCAACATTGTACAGTACAGTCAATGATGACATCAGGACTCGATTCCGCAGTGTTACGATGTTGTAAATAAACACTGATGTCCCAGCAGCTAAATTCAATCCTCCCATCATTAGAATCACTGAAAATAGACAGACATTATTCTAGTTAATTTGGAACAGACTGCTGATGTACTATCATTTAGCCATGGCCTCTTGGATTTTCCAAAATGGAGAGTCCCATTGCAAAATGTAAGTACCACTATGCACTATTCCTTGAGAAACTCCCAGTTATTGTAACTACATACTGTATATGTATGCATGCGAACTCTAGAGGAAGCTGATTTTTTCACATAAATATCACAAGTTTTCAGTTGTCATATCTTGAATATTATACACTAGCTAAACTGTGTTACCCACTGAAAACAATCATGATTGTGAGATTCACTCAAACATAAACTCATCTATATACACCTGTCCACTGCTTCAACCAGAGCCATGGCCAGGCGGGTATGAATGTCTTGCCAGTATAATTCAATAATGCACATGTAATTGTATGGTCTAACATATCAATGGTACTCACAAAGGCTTTAAAATCATTGAAATGAATCTCAATGTATATGTTGTGAGACTAATACTACTTTTTGATGCAAAATGGCCAATGAGGTAAATAAATGTTATCATATGAATCATAACTTGACAGAGTTTCAATGAGCTTCATATATACACATGAACATGCTCATCTCTTAATAATTAAACAGGAACAGTATGTGACAGAATAGTATGGTTTATCATCTGTACTGGTCATTACTATAAATCATCCAGCCATGTATGAAAGCCATACCTTGCCTAGTTAGGTTCAATAATGTCACTCCGAAGTTTTTCTACAATGCTCCTTCAAGCACGACCTGACCGATCAAGTGCAATAGTGAAGGCAGATGTCTGTAGTAATCGTCACTCTTAATCATCCATGGAAGTATGCTGCTAATGCAAGCCATACCTACTGCAGTTTGTAAAATCATGCTCCTCTGATATTTTTGCTAAAATGCTCATTCAAGCAAAATGCTGACAGATGGATAGACTAATGGACAGACAGAAAGTGAGTGCTATGTCTCCCTACTGCTTGTGCTGGCAAGACAATCAACCATTTACCCTAAAATGAAAGCGGCTCCATGTAATCTATTTTGTGAGATAATACCACTCTGAAGTTTTTCTACAATGCTCATTCAAGCATGATGTAACCAATGAAGTGTGACAGTGATGGTAGAAATCTGTAGTAACCATCACTATAAATCATAAACCCAAGTATGAAAGCCCTATGCAGTGTAGTTAGTGAAATAATGCCACTCCCAAGTTTTTCTACAAAGCTCATTCAAGTATGATATAACCAATGAAGTGTGACAGTATTGGTACAAATCTGCAGTGACCATTACTATAAATAATTTACCCAAGTATGAAAGCTCTAGCCAGTGTAGATAGTGAAATTATGTCCCTCCAAAGTTTTTTGTGGATGGACGGACGCAAAGTGAGTGCTCAGTCTCACCAACAATTCAGGCTGGTGAGACAAAAAACAAACATATTGAGAAAATATGAAAGACTGCATATGGCATGCTTGTAACATATAATTGATGTCATCCATGCTCAAAAAGAATTGAAAAAAAAGTTGGAATTCCAACTCAGAGCATTAATTACTTGGGAAAAAATATTTACATTTGTTTCATTTATCCGGTCTTAAAAACTCCCTCCTATGAAATAAAAATAAAGCATGCACTGGGTACCTGTCTGGTGGCTAGACAATGACTTTTCAGGCAATACAACAAAACAAGAGGGCTGTGTGAACAGCCCCTGCTCAGCTGACCTAGACATTCATCACACTTGCAGCTCCGTGAACTTGGGATAGGATCAAGGTCACCCATGTACTGAGTAAGTCTGATCTTTATTGAAGAACACCAACATGTGCAACATCAAGGTCCCAGTTCAAGTAGTTCTCAGGTTATAGTGAAGAGTAAAATTCATATATGTTGCACTGTGACCCCAGAAATGAGGTCAAGGTCACTCATGTACTGTCTAAGCATGACCTGCATAGAGAAACGTTTCTTGTGCAACGTCAAGCTCCTAACTGAAAACAGATCTCAAGTTATCAAGTGAACAGTAAATATCATGTCAGTTGTCCTGTGACCTTAGGAATGAGGTCAAGGTCCAAACATCACTGGAGCATGATTATTTGCACAAAATAGGTAGACACTTATAAAAGGTACACCCGTACCAAGTTTGGCACCAATCTTGCCAAAAATTATTTAAGCTATAACCATCACAAGAAATTCCTATGTTAAACTTTCCTATTCAAACTTTTTTAAGGATTTTTGAAAAAAAAAAAAAAAAAATCCAAAAATCACTGAAGCGTGTCCATTTGAACAAATTTCGTAGAGACTCACCCAAGGTACATTTCCACCAAGTTTGAATTAAAATGACTGACAGTTTCTTCAGAGAGGTCCAAAATGTGAATAACCATTAGAATGCATTAGAATGTCCATTGACTTGCATAGTAAGCAATAGAAAAGGTGCATTTACTGATAAATACCCAAATTGAAAAAAATCATAAAAATCAGGAATCCACAGCAGTGCTACTGAGTGAACATCTTTGCTTGACCCTTAAAGTTTCACAAGGAACATATCTACAAAGTTTCAACCTAATCTGACAGATTGTTCTGGAGAAGTGACAAGTAATGAAAACACACAAAAATTCATGAAAAATGGAAAAAAATTGCAGCACCACCTGGTGAACAAATTTAGAGTTAGGGGTCCCTAGGAGTGTTTTTATATAATATCAAAGCAATTGGGTGAGCGGTTGTGGAGAAGATTTTGTAAGATTTGTCCAAAAAAAGAACAAAAAAAATCATTAAAAATCCAAAAATGACTGGAATATGACCATTTGAACAAACCTGGTAGAAATTCACCAAAGTACATTGCCACCAAGTTTGAAGTCAATCTATTTGATGGTTTTGGAGAAGTCGAAAATGTGAATTACCATTAGAATGCCTATTGACTCACATATTAATCAACAGGAAAGCTGCACTGACTGACAAGTACCTAAATTGAAAAAAATGTTTAAAATCAGGAATCCACAGCAGTGCCACCTAGTGAACAGCTTTGTTTGACCCTTCCATAAGGAACATATC
This sequence comes from Hermodice carunculata, assembly GCA_964020975.1. Lineage (NCBI taxonomy): Eukaryota > Metazoa > Annelida > Polychaeta > Eunicida > Amphinomidae > Hermodice > Hermodice carunculata. Next base: position 13,334 of record CAXHWN010000024.1, on the reverse strand, counting down.
CACCATGTTTCAGCTTAATCTGACTGATGGTTCTGGAGAAGAAGTCCAAAACAGGAAAAACACACATAAAGTCATCAAAAATTAGAAAAAAATTCCCAGTGCCACCCGGTGAACAAATTCAGAACTAGGAGTCACTTTGCAATTGTAGCATTGGACATGGTCTATATATCCTATTCATTTGACAAGTCTAATTACTTTTTCAGATATGAAATATTGGGCCAACTTGAAAGCTGTAGATGATATCATGCTTACTAGCAAAGGTTTATGTGCGGAAGGACGTCTCAATAGACTCAGACTCAGACTTCTTTTATTTCACCGTAATATGCACATATACATAAGCATATAATATGAGATTCAATACATGTATGTAGTAGATGAGGAGACTCCTATCAAGGCGAGGAACGCAGCTATCATGGGAGCCACCATGCTAACAGTTAAGACTTAACAAAATTTCTTGAGAATTAAATTAACACAGGTGCATTGACTTCAACAATATGTTCCAGGTAAGTTTCAGTGAACTTTATTTATATGGAATGGATCCTAAAATGTCATCATGCACATTAAATGTGAATTAATTAATGTTATGCAAGTGTACTGCAGACATAGCAGTTTGGCTTAGAGCAAACAGCAGAGTATTTATTAACATAGTACATTTTTGCATAAAAAGAAAAACCAGATTTACTATGAGTGTGTACTTTAGTAATAATTAATAATAATTTTATTAAAACCCCCGAGGTTCGGGGAAAATGACAATACACAGAAATCAGTTAACAGTACATAAATACAAAGAATTAACCCATATGCAATTAAATTATATAATTATACATATAATATACAAGAAACTGAATAAAACAGTGAAGCAAATAATATTCAGTACAGGTAAGAATCCACAAACTAAAAAGAAATAACTAACGACTGCTGAGCACTAGTCTCTGGTGACTGTAGCCACTGCAGCTGGGTCTGGCGGCCAGAGGTGGACACGGCACGGAGAGACCGTAGTCGCTCCGTGCAGTGGACAGCACCAGCAGCCAGAGCTAGATACCACAAGCCAAAGTCGAAGTAAAAAACAGCTTACACTTCTCATACATAAAACGTTAAAATATAAATAAATAAGTGTGAATTTACGAGGCCCAAATCCGTTTAGAAAGCTCGAGTCAGCAGGCGTACAATAGAATGTTCAATAGACCAGGGTTTAAAAAAGTTTTCCTCCATTAACAAAAATCTCAATGAGTCAACTACTCCATCCAAGTTCCTCACTGTTGATGAACTTTATCTTTTACAATGTTGGGAATGTTGCTCAAAGTATCCACTAGTTTATGTCTTAAACATTTCTTGTACCACCAAGTCTTATTCCTGTCTTAAAAATATTTTGATTTCTTGTGTGATGTGCATGGTTTATCATAAGTAAATTGTCAATAAAGTATGCTGGTAATTGTTTGTGGACTAGTTTATAATAGAATTTCAATTGTTTGTGGCTGAAAATATCCTTGAGCTTTAACATTTTTATTTGTTTCCAGAGTGGCTCTGTATGTGCCAGATAACTACTGTGGCTTATTATTTTTTTTTTTTTTTTTTTTTTTTTTTGTGCACACCAGACACGTGGACCGGCCACTCGTAACTGCCCGGTTCGGCAGTTAACTTATTCTGACGTAAAACGTTTCAGTCTTACACCGTTTCTAACGTCCAACAATGGGAGACATGCACGTGCAAATTTCGGGTAAAACAACAACGCCGGCACTCTTTGGCTTAGTCTCTGAGGAGTTCAGAACGAACGAAACAGGTCAGACGCATCTTACAGCCAAAGTCGGGCTAAAGCTTCACAGACAGGCACTATTTGCCGTCTTGGCCTTTGCCTAGTTCTCACATTATTATTCTTATTGCTTTCTTTTCCAGGGACTCAAGTCTGGGGCTTTTGTGCCCCCATGTGAAGATGCCATAATTTAAATGTGGAAGTATTAATGAGTTATATATTATAATTAAAATATTTGGAGGGAGGTTATCCCTGATCTTATACATTATACCAATGGTCTGAGAAACTTAAGCAGTAACTTTGCATTACATGAGTGTTCCAGCTGAGGTGCTTGTCTATTGTTACACCTATAAAATTAAATTCACTAACACATTCAATTTTCATGTTATCTATTATGATTTCAGGTATAGTTACAAGTTTTTGTGGATTGTGGAAAACCATAAACTTCATCTTCACAGTATTTAGTGATACTTTATTCAATTGCATCCATTTGCTTATTTTCTTCAATTCTTTATTAATGTTTGGGGAAACATTTTCAGAAAGATCACAGTTTTGGAAATTTTGAATTGTACTGTATAGGGTTGTGTCATCTGCATATATTATCAGAAGAAAAATGTGGGATACATTCGATAAGTCATTTATATAAATTATGAATAACAGAGGACCCAGTATAGATCCTTGAGGCACCCCTGTAATAATTTCTGTCAGGGAAGAATTTACATCATCTAATGATACACATTGTTTTCTGTTTGTTAAATAGTTTTGAAAAACTGTAAGGAAGTGTAATATAGAATACACTGCCAAGAATGCACTTGTATGATACACTGATCCAATATCTCAATGACCAGAATGATGGAAAACATTATGACTTGAAGTAGGGAACAGTCTGGGGGATCCTGTAAGCACTGGCTGCTGATAAATCACCCAGTCTCATCATGAGCACGGCCGGTGCTAGCCTGCTGACATCTGTAATGGGCACAGCATGTAATGTTCAATGACGAGCTCCCTTCTTTATCAAGCACAGCTTAGGTAACCATGAACTCTCCTCAAGAAATTAAAACCACCTGTCCTGGTGCAATAGGAAAGTAGTAACAGACAGGAGTGGCCACATCAGCTCTGTGACATTAGGTCAGCAGAGCTGAACAGCTTTCTTTAATGAGGAACTGGAATATAATGCACCTAAAGACAGAAAATATATCAATGGGAAAAGCTAGCATGCCGCTGACATCCCTTTAGAACTTGGAACAAGAATTATGCATTTTCCATAAATCATTTAAATCCCTGTAGGACCCTAATGTCAAAGATCAAATAATAAGGGGACCCTCATGCAGGCTGCCTCATGTCAAAGATCAAATAATAAGACATGTAATGACCAGCATAATATAATGACTCAGCACTTTATTTAATTGTACACCAGATGTGTCACAGTGACCAAGTGGTCCCCAACAGGGAAAGGGAAACTGATATTCCTTGTCAGATTAATTAGCTAAAGTAAACAGAAGGGAATAAAACAAAGATATTTTCTACACACTAGTTGGCCTTTGAAGTACTTGTGGTAAGACCAGTACAGTATTATACATGTGAAGATGCCACAACCATCAGGAGAGACAATATATGAATAAATTCCAAGTGATGATATAAAAAAAACAAACAAACAAACAAACAGAACTCCAAATCCTAGATAAACTTACCCATGGCAGCCTCATGTGCATATGGTATATCTGTCTGGACATAAATTGCTGCAGCTACTGCAGTAGCTAAGTAAACATTCCTGCACCAGGAAAGATATCCTGAAAAGCAGTGTAGAATGGTATACATAAGGGATGTAACAAGCCCACCATTGCTTTTGGCAGAAAATGCTTTGTCTATAATTCAGCCTTTAACAATTACCATGTAATCCTGTGCGAATGTACTTCATTGCATTTGTTCATGACCAGAGACTGCTTCATAAATTTTGCCATCATATTTAATAATTTTGCAGCTGATGGCATTGAAACTCTACATGTAGGCCACAGAAGACAGGAAATAAGCTACATGTATATTAGTGAAAAATGTGACCTTTATCAGCATACCGGGCTTACTGGAAAGTTACCCAGGTCATTTTTCTTCCATCACAACAGACTCCAATTAAAAGTGCAAGCCTATAAGATTTTAACTGAAGAATAATTAACTTCTGAAATATGATATAAAAATAAGAGAACCAAATACAATGTAAAATTTACAGTATAAGATAGTACTTCATGTACTTTTTTCTATTATTGTAATCATGAATCGTAAGCTAGAGCCTTCTATATCAGTATTCTAATTTCGTCTTATGATCCATAAAGAAAACATACGATTAACCTTTCACACCAGCTTTACTTCCAGATTTAAGTCTCAAAATACTGATTTATGAATGAGGATTATGTTTATATGTTAAAAATATATGATGTAAGTAGCATTCATTATCACATTGGCAAATTTCAAATAATAATCTTCGGAATGTGATTTTCAGGGCCTCAAGGAAAAAAAATTAAAAAGCACTGTTTTTGCAAGGATGGCCTTAGCTAATACAAAAAAAGCAATTGTTGTAACATAAAAAAACATCATGAATAGGCAAAAAGGCCAAAAAGTTCCTTGAACTTTGAACATTATGAATCTAGTACAAATGTTATTTTCATGTAGCATGGAGACAAAACAACTTTCTAATCTGAGCATATGCACATCCAAATCTGTGTATAAATACAGTGAAATACAGCATCATGTATACCATACATGGCACAAAAATTTATGAATGGGTTTTGGTTGATTTTCACATCTGCCTCACTTCCTTTGTCCAGAACTTTAAGAACTAAAAGCTTGCAGGTAAGAAGGTAACTTACCATTTTCATTTGCCAGTCGAATTATCTGGAATTGAGAACAATTAAACCTAATTAACATTACACAGTATCCTTTTTCATAAAAGTACAAGTTCAATTTGTGCATAAAATAATTGACAATTACTTAATGCTTCTATACATGTAGATGCTCTGGAAATGCAACTAGTCCATGCAGCTTTTTTCTTTTTAATGACACTGATACATGTGTGCATGGTTCTGTAAATTATGTCTGTGTGCCAGCACAGACATATTGTTTTTCTAGGAATTCTTTATTTCTTTCTTCTTTACAGGCAAATTTGTCTGATATTTCATTTGAAAAGTATCACACGTAAAAACTCCAAACTTGGCACAATTATACTTCTATAGATGAAGTCTCACCCTTTCATAATGAGAGGTCATGCTTTTCAAAATTATCAAATGAGGGCTAATTAAAGTTTTAAATCTTCAATATCTTATATACTATAGTAGATGTGGTTCCGAGCGTATAGGAGTTCGATCACAGCAAGGCAAAGGTCATCTCAAATGTCAAGGTCATGTCAAGGTCAATTTTAGGCCAAAATGTCAAAAAGAAAGGCTATATGGCAGATAATTTCGTTCAGCTGTTCAAGGTACTACGGCCTCGCCCGTCTAGACTGGTTTAGTAAATGGCCACTGGAGGGACCTAACAACCAGGTGTTACTCCCTGATCCACCGACGTTATTATCAATACTTTGTAATGCTGATGCTCACATCTTAGGCTATGCCTACAACAACATATTAATGACACAAGTTTTGAATGGCAAAAAAAATATGTTTTTTGTTGTTGTTTGATTCATTTGTCCGACATATTCAGTTATCTGACACACTTCTACGGGAACAGATGGTGTCATCATAATGAGTTTTCACTGTATCCTGTATTCATGTTTATGGTAAGAGCTCGCTGATGCTTGCCATTATAGCGAGCGCCAGCGAGCTCTTACCATAAACACATGTGAATATAAGATATAACAGAACGGTAAATTATCCAATCAGAAGAGTGCTCAGTATCTATCCAACGAAGTTGATTTTCTTCGTCATCCCTTACTGCGCATGTGTACATGGGCACAGACATTGCATTTTTTAGGCACCATGGGTAATTTTCGCAGTTTTATTTACACCAAAGTCTCACACTTACCGGCCTTTATGGAAATCATGTCAATAATTCATAACTGGGCTTCAGAAAACGTTGTCGGCAGAGTGTAATGAAAGATAACGATTCACCGACTTGCATCGTTAACACCTCGATGGAACGTGGACCTGGCAAACACGCTTCTGGGGCTGGAAATGGGTTTCCGCGGAATAGAAAAACTTCACAGGTGTGAGGGTAATCTAAATAAATATCCCAAAGTATGCAGTATTTGTTGCGTATGTTGTGTCTCACCTTACTAATATCTGCACACTGTGCAGTCACCAGGTCACTTCTTGGGGCCTTCCTGATCGTATATTCCAGTCCCAATTATCCCCCCAGGGGCCCCAAAACGCCATGTTGCCAAAGCCAAGCTCTGATTTTGGTGTTGTCGCGCAACAACCACTCTCTGAACGCACAACGTCTCTGCCACAGGATACAGCACTAGTTCAATAGCAATATAAAAATCTTGGGAACAATATTTAAATTTGTGGAACAGTGTCTAACAAAAAAAAAGGCTATTCACCTCCAAAGGCTTAGCAGATTTGGAGGTGAACAAGTGACTGGCCACACTGAGAAACCGGGTAGGACTACATCATTGATATGGTTGGTGGACACTCTCTCAGCCTGGCCTGGCACTGCCTAGTAGCCCCAGAGGTGAACAAACCAGAGTATATGACGTAAGCTTTTGGAGGAGAATACGGCAGATAATTTCATTCATTTGTTCAAGGTAGTATGGCCTTGCCCCTCTAGACTGGTTTAGTAAATGGCCGCTAGAGGGACCTAATGACCAGGTGCTATGTACTGCCTGATCCATCGACGTTATTATCGATACTTTGTAATGCTGACGCTCGCATCTTAGGCTATGCCTACAACATATTAGTAATATGTAACAGCCAGGCTGTGGAAGCTCCCGAAGGCAAAGTATGACTCGACGCTTTGTCGCCCTACTGTGTTTGGTGTCTTTCCAAGCGTGATTCATATTTTGCGATGACTGTGTTTTGTGTAGATCCCTACAGCTTGATTCATATTTTCCGTGCAGCGAAGCAGGGAACCAGCCAAGGCCATAGCCTGGGGCCGGTGAGCGTTTAATTATCTTTGCTTATCAACTGTCATTCCCTGAAGAAGGACTAATGATCCGAAAATTTGAGAAAAATATTAATAATTATGTACACGACAATGAACTTGTTCTTTCATTTGGGTTAATCTGTCGCGGAGAATGATTCAGTTTTCATGGGTTCTAGACTGCACTTCCGCTTCCTGTTTGCTTCAAAAAACAACTTCCGTGCTGCAAGCAATTCAGGCCATCCACTAGCAAGATAAGGGAGCATGAATTAATTTGTTTCCTGTACACACGTAAAGGTTTAGCTCCCTTCGGGAGCTATGAATGATACAACTGAATATTCTGTGATGGTGGCAAGACTCAGGCATAATATCAAATTAAACACAATGGTCTTACCTTGTTTTAAATTAATTATAAATTTAAAACAAGCTAAGTCTAAGAGCATTGGCATTGTACTATTCTCAGATCCGCACATCCGGGAATCTTAGTTTACATGCCCCCTTTACTCGGTGAATCTCCCTGAAAGCATCTGTGGATACCCATTCAATGTATGCTAAGCGTTACCCGAAAACCAGCGCTAAAACCCCAAGTTATGATCGTCAAAATCTCTCCAATTTTTTATTCAGTAGCAGAATTCGGCAAAAAATAATGATGCTACCTTCAGTTATTTTGTTGATTTGCGGTTGACAACATGGATATAATTTTGGATAAAAATGTCTAATTTTACATGGGACTATATGCGATGTGGAAGGAGTTTTCACAAGGCCCGCTCATTTGCACAACAGCAGTCAGCTGATAAGCAGCTTATGACGCGTTGGCGGATCCGAGAATGTACATGTAGACAAGTTGTGATTGAAATTGTGAATATGGTGTGGCCCATCAGTTTATTGGCCTATAACAAGACCAAAAGACGGAACCTGTTCCGCTATACACAGGCAGAGGTGGAACCGGTTTTGCTTTTTAACCAATGCGGGCAAATCAAAGTGACAAGGGGGACAATCTGAGCGATAATGTGGTAATTTTAGCATCGCAATACAAATGTTTTACCCAAGCAGACTGTTCCACGTTGACTAAAGTTAAATCACTTTCATGATTTTCGAGTTTGTGTAGATCTCTTTGTAATTTGGACTGCCGGTTTAAGTTCTGACTCCCACAAAGTGTCGTAATTTGGCTGTACATGGATGTCTTTGGTTGGCACTTTGCCGTCCAAGTTCCCAGACTGACAGCTGGACTAGTCATTTTAATGGATTGAACAATACTTCTGGTTGCCCTAAAACACTGATGCATGCGCATGTCCTTCCGGTGCCGCGAGATATTCGTGCATGTGTTTCCAATACTGGAAAAGAGACGCCCATGGCCCAAAGCAGAAGAACACCTTCGGATTTCAGACAGAAGCCCCTTCACAATCATGGGCGCTGCCATGTTGACAGGGTGTCACTATTCCAGTATTTCACCAGTATGCACAGAATTTCACCAGATAGACCCGAATTTCATCGGATTGCACCGAATTTCACAGGATTACATGCTTGAACCGGATTGCATCACATGGAAGAGATGAATCTAGTTTTAAATATTCGTGATATCCTGCAAGTTTATTTTTGTGTGTGGATTTTTCTCTTTTTTTTTCTAAAAAAAAATGGTGGTTTCTTTCGATTTAATTTATATAATTTGAAAACCATGATCTAAAGTATTCATTTAGCCTGAAACTGCCACTCATAAGAGATACTCTCAGATTTAGCAGGATAAGATGATTCTATTGTATGGTTTCAAATATTTTATGAAATTGGAAATTATATGCTTTTCAGTGCTTCTCTCTCTCCTAAGGATGAATCCTCTTTCTCTTTTCCTCTTTTAGGAATTATGTCTGGGTGTCAACCCAAACATTTTGTTTTACTAAGAATTCTTTTTCTTTCTTCCTTTCATTCTCTCTCTCTCTCTCTCTCTCTTTCTTTCTTTCTTTCTTTCTTTCTTTCTTTCTTTCTTTCTTTCCATGTCCGCCAAATTTGACCAGACTTTTTTTCTGGGACACTATTATTCCGAAGGCCACCAAACTTGCCATGGCGACTAACCTACAAGTGAAATTGTGTGTATCGTTTGGATTATTCATGGTGTATAAAATTATGCAAATTAGGTGCAATTAAATTTTAAAAGCTCCATGTCTTCCAAACTATTGGAGATAGACACAATATAATACAAACTTTCAATGTGCATATACATATTTGTGGCACCTACCAATATAATGGACAGTAACTGGATGTTGAAGAATTCCAGATTATGCAAGTTAGGGACATTTAAAAGTTTAAAAGTTGAATATCTCCAAATCTATTATAGAAAGAGATGCCACTCCAACATCAATTCATAAGATTGTCGCAAAATGCAATGAACCATGAACAAAGTCTTAGGATTTTAATTTATGTAAGTTAGTTGAATATACAAAATTGAAATCTTGAATAGCTTCAAAACTGTTACAGATAGACGTGCCATTCCTTCTTCAATCTATGGGTATGTGAAATAGCCGCATCGAATGAGCCATGATCCAAAATTTTAATTTATGCAAATAAGATGAATACACGAAATTTAAATCTTTGAATAACTTCAAAACTATTATATATAGAGGTGCCATTCCAACTTCAATTTGGAGGTATGTGACATAGAATGATTCAATGAACCATAATAAAAAGTTGTAGGCTTTAAATTTATGCAAATGAGGCAAATACACAAAATTAAAAATGCTGAATAGCTTCAAAACTATTATAGATCGTGGTGTCATTTGAACTACACTTTATAAGTTAGTGACATTTCCACATGCAATGAACCATATAACATTTTTATTGATATTCAAATAAGACCAACGCTGACCTGTATGTTATACGCGAGGGATCATCCTGCACACGGACACACGGACACACTGACACCCGCGATATTCGTTCTTCAGGGGCCCACTTGTACATGAGAATTGTGAACACATGCTCCAGAAAAAACAAACAAACAACACATAGCGCACATAGACACAAAGTACAAAACACTTCACATAGAGGCGCCATCATGAAAAGACACGCTGTATGCACACACTGTAAAAATTAGTACTGTATTTTTTACAATAGGCATAATTTACTGAATTTACCAAAGAGAATCATTAAGTCATTTTCGGCACCAATTTCCTTCCAAATTCTGGGGATCTCCACCTCATTGGGCTTCCACAAAAAAGAAAAGCTCTTGGCTACACCAACCTAAAAGTGGGTTTGGTCTTACACAAGCTACAACATCGCATTTGCTTCAGGTGAAAAAAATGTGCTTGCAGCTTGACAGGTAAAAAAATGTACAGTCACCCTGCTCTGCACGAAAAAAAGATAGGTAGATGGACGGATGGATGGATGGATGTATGGATGGACGGAAGGACCGACAGAGAGACAGACAGACAGACGGACGGACGGACAGATAGATAGATAGATAGATAGATAGATAGATAGATAGATAGATAGATAGATAGATAGATAGATAGATAGATAGATAGATAGATAGATAGATAGATAGCATCTCTTTTCTAAAATAAATTATTCCATCTCTTTTCTAAAATAAATGAAAATTGACGGGGAAAAACCAGAGCCCTGTGGTGGCCCCATGGGATGGCAAAATGCATAGGTCTGTTGTCAGACAAGAGTACAGGAGCTTTTATCGTAGTGAATGTGCAGCTAACTGTAAGGCTAGTTTCAAAGGACATTGCTGGCTGTGTTTAGCTATTACATGTATAATGTTTCGTGACCGCGGAACAGCTGGGTCTTGAACCAGCAACCTTCGGCACTAGTCACCCAGCCGAAAATGGAAAATGCCCATGCCAACTGCACCAAATCCACATTCTTAAAAGAATGGCTCAATGGAGGGCGGCATGTGTGAATGCCATGATAGACACGACCCAGTTAATTGTAATTAATCCAGTGCAAGTACTGTACTCGGAGTTATGTCTTCTAAAGTTTTCTCTTGGTTTGGTGAAACCTTAGTCTTTGATTCCCGTAAGAGTTTGTTGAGTTCAATTCCGTCTTCTTGAATTACACCTTGGATTGCCTGCACTGCAGACAAGTGTGCCCTGGCGACGTTCGTCCGACTTAAATGACCTTTCGGGAAATATGTCTATGCTTCCTACGAAAAAAAAAAAGGGGGGAGGGGGGTGTGTGTGTGTTTTTTTTTGGGGGGGGGTTCTTTTATGCCTCATTATATTATTGAAAAACTACACTCAAACATACAATAACTAAAATTGTGTTACAAACGAAAGCTCAAGCAAAGCCAATTCAGTCTATCTGGGTGATGGAAGATTTCCTCCTCTTAATGGATGCCTGGACCTATGATAACGTAAATCTGCCAAAATTAGGGTGCCTTACCCTACCTTTGCAGAAAATAAAGAAGACGTGGGGACCAGCAAAACTTTAAAACAGGTTTCTTGTGGTCATGTCACAAAATAATGCCATTTTCTTACATATATTTTGCTACTTTATATTGTAGACCCATGTAAATTGCGCTCCTATTACCGGCAAGTTGTAAGCCAACAAGTAAGAATAGAATATATAAAAGTGTTAAACAAGCTTGTCTTAAAAAGTCAGTGGTATTCAAACTACAGATTTATTGCAAAACGAACAGCTGCAGATTTATCGTAAAGCTTACCCCAGTGTCACAAAGACACTGCGACTGAAAGCTTACGAAAAAGTTTCTGGCTGGTGCAGAACGGCTTGGATCGTCTGTCAGGGGGCACCACCTGCAAACAGCAGTGTCACAGCAATGAACGGTTTGCCGTGAGCGTCAACGTTCAGATCTATAAGGTACCGTCAATAAAATATTACCAGAACAGGAATGTCTGCTTAATAGCCCGTACGAACATTAGCCAAAGAGGACTCATGTTGGACACGGCCCTGTTTTCCGATTGTTCGCGAAACAAAATGTTTATAAAGCAAAGGAAGTTGCATTTCGCAGCAGTCTCACGGATTATCAATTTGTGTCCATTAAAACAACAGGTTCCCTGAAATCAAACCGTGATCTCGCATTTAAAAAATGATGGCTTAGCTTTTTGAAATTTACATGAAAACTTATGGACAGGAAATAACCGCAAAGTATTTTTGAGAAACAACTCACAAAAATTGATACATCTTAATGCAAATATTAAAAAAGTGCGTGTCCAAAGAGCGATATATCCAATGAATACAGATCCGACTGAACTTTCAATTTTCTGAGAATTGTTTTTATTTATTCACATCCGTTAGAAACACGTGGAATGCGGAAATAACTCCTCACAGATTGAATCAGATTCTTGAATATCAAACGTACCAAGACTTGTTTCCATCTAGGGTACTTTTCTAAATGGGACCTTAAAACTGGTAGAGACCTCAAAAATGCGCAAAGACAGGTTTCATTTTTTCTTCTTCACAATTTCATGGTAACAAATACAGTTGAAGAAGATTCCATTGTGACTGTTATTTGCTCAGCTACATGGATACTCATGATCATGAATTACATGCAAAAATTTAAAATGTGATTAAGCCTGTAATCGATTATTTCTGTATCTATAAGGGCATATGGGATTTCACTTTAATAATCCGAACGCTTTTTAAAATTTAGCTATCAAAGTTAGACTTCCAATCGTTGAATCATGCCTTTTGAAAATACAACCTCTTTCAACGTTTATATAGATTGTTGTCTCCTATGAGTCTTATAAGGTACTATGTACCTGCTTTCTGTGCATCCCTTGGCATTATATGCAAATGATGCCATAAGTGTGTGAAATATTGACTCGGTTGGCAACAAGTTCTCGGGGATGAAGAGGCTTTAAAGAACTTTATGTGTGATATAAACAGACGACCGTGCTGGTCGTGCTCTCAGCTTACATGGACCTGTAGAATCACAACTAATCCCCATCATGAGAACGTAAGAAGATTTGAATCAAAACTAATTTTAATACAACCACACTTGTCAAAGAGTTTACACAGAACTAGCTTTGGAACGGTTCTCAAGTCTTAAGTCAAGGCACAATAAGTCGACCCATCGGGAATACACGCACACACACACACACACACACACACACACACACACACACACACACATATATATATATATATATATATATATATATATATATATATATATATATATATATATATATATATATATATATATATATATATATATCTTTCCAATGTTATATCAGTATTGGTTCTTTTACCGAGTTGTTAAGTTTTTCCACAGTGCACAATTGTAAACACAACACCGATGTACGACAGTTTGTATTGAAGTTTTGCTGAACTCACATTAAAGTGTGTGGGTGTCAACACACACTTTTCTATTTTTCCTGAAATGCTTTCTTTCTTTCTCTCTTTCTTTCTTTCTTTCTTTCTTTCTTTCTTTCTTTCTTTCTTTCTTTCTTTCTTTCTTTCTTTTCTTCTTTCTTCTTTCTTCTTTACCAGTGAATTTGTCCGACACTTTTCTCTGACACTATTATACATAGAAACTCCAAACTTGGAAATATTGTACCTCCAC
>CAXHWN010000023.1:0-12000 GCA_964020975.1 Hermodice carunculata | reverse complement strand
CATTACAAACTGTTACCATACAAATGTACACATGAGAAAATAGTGATATCATCATATAAAAATATCAATAGTCAATAGGACATTAAAAGACTCAGATTGAAAATATAATGTAACATTATGCCACCTGGCACACTATTCACTATTGACAACAGAAGCAAGCCGTAATTATCGCCAGTAAATCAATAAATATATATGACACTCGCACGTAACTACCTCCATTGAACCATTCTTTTTTAAGAATGAGGATTTGGTCGAGTGGATCTGTGCGTTTTACATTTCAGCTAGGCGACTGGTGCCAAACATTGCAGGTTCCAGTCCCGCTCGTTCCGAACATACAATGTAATAAATTAATTATAATTTTGGTTAATTTATAGCTATGCGTCATAAGATATGCAACATAGAGAGTGTGTTTCTTACATAACTTGGTCAGTAGGTGACAGGTCACAATGACTTAACAGTGAAGAGAGAATTAAACTGCATGATTATGGAAGGGATTAGAAAACAAATCCTCTGCTTTCAACTACATAATTTTGTACTCCGTTAGATATCTGTATGTTAAGAAGATGCAGTAGTTCATTGCTGCCAAAGGAGATTTATATGAATCAGTCTTTCGCTAGCTATGCGGATTATCAGGTCAGCGTGAACGCCAGGAGCTAAAAGAGGTATTGTATTCTCCAATTAAATAGTTTCGTTCTAGGGGAAGCATATTTAGGACAAAAAAGAAAGAAATGAGTAGCATCTTCAGTTGGGAAAGAGCAGGAGCAAGTAGCACTTGGAACTATATATATTTTACAGAGGTCAGAGTTAAGGCTGGAGAAGCCTAGTCGTAGCTGGGTTAGGCAGATATTAGAAAAACAATGCCCATAGGAGAAACGGTCGGGGGCATTGTCCACAGCCAGGAGGGTTGTCTTGTGTTTTGATTTGAAGATTTGGAGCGAGATTGAAACTAATGTTCATAGGTAAGTGTTCCAAAGTTTGATAGTATCAGGGAGATAAGAGCTGTCAAAGCGGAAAATCCTGCTCTGGATGGTGCGTATGGGTCCAGAATGACGTGTTGCTCGACGAAGTTAGGAGGTGGCAGAAGATTGGTCAGATGAGAAGAGGCAAGACCACGGGTCATTTTCTAGAACAAGATCAATTTCAAATATTTACGACAATTAGCGAGGGTAGGCCATCCGCGTTCTTGTAAAAGTTTGACATGAGAAGTATGTCTTAGGGTACCAGTGCATATTTTTGCTGCGTCATACGGAATAGATTCAAGTAAATCTGACAGCCCTTGACCACAGTTATCAAAGACGACACAACCATATTCCAGAATTGGTCTATCTATAGAGAAATAAAGCCTGGCCAGCGTTTTTTGGGGGAAGTTTGAATTTAAACCTGCGAAGGGGAGCAATGCACTAGTTGGATTTATTAACAATATGGGTGAGTATGCCAAGATAAATTACTGCTAAGAGTTATACCTAAATGGGTGTGAGAGGTACACTAGCCTTGCTCAAGACTCACTGGACTGTCTTCCGTATTTTATTTAAAATCAAATTCATTGCAAAATAAAATTTTAAGTAAACACACTTTAGCCTTATTCTGTTACAATACAGGTAGGCCCTCCAAGTTACCTAGCTAATTGGCGTGGAACGTGCCTATAACCAGATAATATTGACTCCAGATGATTGTCGCCGCGCTGTCTGCACTGTGTTTCTTATCACGCAGACAAGCGACCCGTCATAACGCACCCCTCTTCAGAAGCTGTTAATTGAGCTACTGTGTAATTAATAGATATACAATGGTCCCGAGGTCGATTATAATGATACTGACCGACCGCGAAGAGGGAGGTTTGGTATCATTATAATTGGCCGAGGGACCATTGGATATCTGTTTTAGTTCAATGTTCAACAAAACAAAGACAGTTTGCGTTTCAAACAGCCTTAAGGACAGTTAAGACACCAAAAACCTTTGCGGGTCCGATTTTGATATTTTAGCGGTTTTTCCAAGATGAATGTCCTTTCTATTAGTTGTCAAAATTTTGACCTTTTAACTAAAGTAGAAATATGAGAAAATCGCCAAAAACCACACGGGCATGTGGACATCTGAACGTCCATGTGTCATTCTTTTAGTTTTCAGCCGCCAAACGGAACAATGCCACCCGTCAATCATACGTAACAGCCTGTCACGTGGCTGCAGGTAGCAACGGCCCATGGTAAAATGAGAGTGGTATCAGGGCGGCAGTGCGAAATAAGGCAGCATGCCGAAAGTATGTTTGTGGGTAGGGAAAAGATGCGAACATGCTAACATATCATAGCCTTAGTGGTTTAGTTTGTAGTTATCTTGCTTGTTTTGTGTTCTAATGAAGGGAGCCTTAAATGTTAAAGAGGAGCGGGAAATCATCAGACGATGTCCTTTCAAACTTCAAAGGCCGTGCCGCGATGGATTACCCCAGTGGTCCTTCACACCAAAGACAGGCGAGGAAAAAACTGATACCCTAATCAACAATACCCACGAGCATAATAATATTTTATCGGAACCTAGGGGTGAGGAAATAAAGGTACAAATAATCACATCGAAATAAGAAAAAGAAATTAAACTCATTGAGAAAAACGACTGCAAAATAATGACAAGCTAACTAAGTAAAGTGTAAAGACAAGTCTGACAAGCTAACTGTATAAAGTATGCAGATAGGAGACGAGTAAATACAGTAAAACACTATCCCTTAAAACGGGATGAAGAGGTAGGGGGCGGAAGACCAAACCTGCCATCCGTACACTGACCACGAGCGGCTGCAGGCCGCCCTACCGAAGCAAGGCAACACAACTTTTCGTTGCCAGGCTTGAGGTCACGGGTGGAAGGGCCGCCTCCATGACGTCACGCTTTGAAACCAGACTGTCGCTGTCGCCGATTGACAGATCGCTGAATAAAGTTTTCCGTACTTCAAAGGCTCTTTTATTCGTGTGATTGGCCAAGAATTGATTGACAACCTCCCCAAATGTTCAGGGACGATGTTTACTACATTTTGTTCAAATATCAGCTCAACTTGAGCAAATGGTATTGTTTCAGAGGCAAATGATCAACATCAAAGGCCTTTGAAGCTTGTTTTCTCAGAAAAGATAATAGGACAAGAGCCCCACCTAAAAATGGTTATTCCAAGAATACGGCTGGGCGAAATTTAATCTGGTTAACGGCTTTTGATTCTGTAATGTCTGAACTGCAAAAAAGATTCAGCGATTTTCTAAATTTTGCTTCGTTTTTTTTTCTATGAAATGAAGAAAATGAACATCCTGAAAATCAAAGGGAAATCTGAAACGTCACACTTTGAGGATGGATAACAAAAAAAAAAAAACGAAAGCAAGCATAAAAAATCGCAGGATCGTTTTTGTTGCCAATATGTTAGGATTAAGATCCAAGTGTAATTATGATTTTATCACAAATAATTAGTGACATATCGACATTTATGGGGTGGATGCTTTGAGGTCAACTTTCACTTGTTTATTCAAGAATTAACGTCACAGACACCCAAATACGGGACATATAAATTCTTTGGAGTATGACGAGTGCAGACATATATGGTATGTTATCCTAATGCAAATCTATTTTGAGCTAGGATTGACTTGAGTGGGATTTATTTTTGGTGTCTTACCTGTCCTTAAAGGTGCACCGCCAAGGTCAAAGTAGAAAAACAAAATATCCACCGATGAATGACATAGGTATTTGGATTAAAAAGTCACACACTGGCGCATGCTACTGTTCCCCGAAATACGAAGAAGTTGGCTTGAGGCTTCACACATATACGCTCAGGATGACATTTTATGCTTCCGAAGTATATCCACAGTCTGCGGACAATTCACACGATTCTTTGGATTCGGATGCTGTTCTTTCTGAGGCTCTTGACTTGGCACAGTAATTTAAAATGATCAGTGAAAATGATATACTGTTTGATGAGCCAAATGTGTGAACGAGATGAACGAGCAGAGGGCACGGAACAGCTAAAATCAGACAGCTGATAATGGGGCTGACTGGCCATAGAATTAAGGTTGTAAGTGCTTACAAACGCTCCAACGATCACCAACTGAAAGATCTATCCAACAACATCATGGGTGTCCGAATTTATGAAAGACCAGTTACGTCAACTGCTAAATGTATTGATAAATACCCTGCAAAATTCATCAAGGCTTACGAAACTCATGAAAGGCCAGCTGCAGTTTGTTCGACAGAACCTGAATACGATAAATCACCACGAAATGTCAACATCAATGTTTACGGTGGCCAAGTTTATTTCATGTAATACTAAATGCGTCATGCCAAACACTGATTATCAGCGTCGTTCTGTCATTTTGTTAAACGCTGTGACATATTTTATTTCAGGTAATATTTACGTGTTCAAGGGAATGTAAATCACACAATTTCCACATTATTAAAAATGATGACTTTATTTCATGTTATATATGTCTTCAATAAAAGTTGACTGATATTTATCAAAGTTAACTTTAAAGGCTGCACGGAGGTAACGAATTTGTTAAAGAGATGTATGTGGCTACAGGACTGTGAGATACATGTTAAAAATTAATGGCAAAGATATAGTATGATTGAAATATTTTCATGTTGATAAATTGCATTATTATCTTTGTTCTTTTCTTTGAATCTTATGGGATGGCTCTTTGTTCGCAAGCGGTAGGTATCAGCATGCGAAGTACGTTTTACTCATGATACCAACCTCTCTGCGAAAAACAATAGCTACATGTATTATTTCTATTGTAAAGCAAGGCGGTAGGATATATACCAACCCCTTCAGAAAAAAGAAACTATGAACTAATGAAAGATTAATTGCAGTGCACCGCGTGAGGCGGAGGGCGTCCAGTGAGACTCGTTAAGCTTGCCGGCTTGTCGCTGCTGTGATTTATTCATGAGCAGTCGAGCACGTGACCGATTCAAGGCCGTCTCGAATTCCTTGTGTTGCCTGTTCTTTATTTACATGCAAGCACGCACATTTTATTGCATAGAAACGTCAGCTCTTGCCAATGGCTACTTCGATTTTGCGTTAAAGTAAATATATTTTCATTCTACGATGATTTAAATCAATGAGTGGGCCGTTGTTTGTGTCAATTTGAATGATGTGTAGGGCACGAGTTTTTATTTAAATTGACAAAGGAACCACATAGAAATGTAGAGACGGTCTTACTCAACCAAACTTAAAAGTTAAATCATGAAATGTGGATCATTTTGCGTTATTGCAAAAATGAAAAAGTTGTGGCACTTTTATGCCAGCATGTTGCATGTTGGGCAACAAAACAGAAAATGTCCAGTGGCAGGCTTTGCCAGATCTCCAAACTGCCCAGAGTGCTGGGGGTTAAATTAGTACCACACAATGAGACCACTCAAGAATTCTGGGCGTTTTGAACTTGATCTGACCTGATTTGACCTCTTAGATCCCGTGAAACCCCGGATGTTTTGACGTAACTCCCACCGAATTGATGGTAGTCGAGAGTGGGCTTGTGCAAGTTTAACAAGTCCCTGGTGTTGGCAGCCGGATGAGACGGTCAGCTTTGTCTCGCTTGAGTGGCCAGTGACTAGCCATGCATTCATTGAAGGCCACTTTCCTCTTAGCCATATCGCAATGATAATGGGATTAGAACTGGCCAGGACTCAATAGCTGCTACTGTTGAAACCGGCACGGCGGCAGTGTAGACCAGTTAAAAAAATAACAGTAGGACCTACTTAATAACACCTGTAGTTGGCATAATGTTATATAGTTAGCTTTGTGGAGGGGAAAATGTATCGCACTGCTAGGTTAAACCTCGGGATGGGAAAATAAGGACATGCACCGGGGACTTGTGCAAGTCTATGTGAGAGGTGGCCTCAGGTATAGCTGATGGACCAAGATGAACAGGTAATTGGTGAGGTTTAATAATTTTGGCAGCGAAGACAACAGATAAAGATTTCAGGGCATTGAAGCTGACACGCCATAATTTTCCCCATTTTTGGATATGCAGAAGGTTTCTATTTAAGCAGTGAACAGATTCTGTTGGACTTTGAACGATTTCTGGTAAGCATGCATGGTTGGCAGAGCTGCAGCATGTGGAAAAAGTTCCTACCACTCTGATTGTGCACGGTGGTTTTCTCCGAGTCCTTGGATTTCCTTCACCAATCATGTAGGGAGAAAAGTACATGTATGTGCCACCATCTGTGCCATGGAGAGTGATTAATATAGGCTTGGCCTGCTTCGCAATCCATGTGAAAGATATCGGTCTTTTAGCAAGCATATGTCATCAGCAAAAAGCCTCACATCACAAAAAAGATCGTCAACATAATCATTTATGTACGCCAAAAAGAGAAGTGGGCCCAGTGTGGCTCCCTGGGGTACGCCAACTTCAATAGGCAGTCAGGAGGATGCTTGGCCATGAATGATCACTCGTTGAAATCGATTTGAGTGATTGCTTTTGATCCATGAAATAATGTTAACAGAGACACCTTGTTGATGTAGTTTAAAAAAGAAGCCAGCATGCCAAACTTTGTCAAAAGCCATAGAAATATCTAGAAAAAACCATCCGCGTTTGTTTAGCATGTTCTAGGCCATAATAAATGTTATGGACACTATATACTAGTTGGTTAATTGTAGAACCGTCTGTCTTGAACCAAGAGTTCTTGGGTGTAAGAAGATTGTTGTCAACTAGGTATTCATAAAGGGCATTGAAGACCAATCGTTCAAAGACTTTGGAGGCGTTACACAGCAAAGATATACGGCGATAATGACTTTTAATTTGCTTGTTGGCCTTCTTAAGCACGGACGGCACATGCATTTGCTTTCTTCCAGGAGTCAGGGAAATTGAAAAGGCGGAAGGAGAGATTGAAGATTTGAGTGAGAGGTTTACAACTTGAATCAGCCGTATTTTTAAGTAAAGTATTTCCTATGTTACCAGGCCCAGACGCAGAAGAGAGCCTAAGGGAGGAGAGGATTTTCATTACATTGTCTTCATCTTCAATTTGATATAATTTAGGAATGTGTCAGTTCGAAAGGTAAACTGGGGCAGAGATGGGGCGTCAATATCGAGAGGAATTGTACATTGGCTTGCAAAGTATTCATTGAAAATATTGCATTTTTGGGGACACAAGAATTTTTTTTTATCCTCAATGAGTGGAGGAATGTCTTCATGAACTTTGCATCCCAGAACAGACTTCAAGAGACTCCACCATCGCTTAGGATTAATATCTTTGCCGTCGAGTTGACGAAATATGAGCGAATAGATTGTCTTATTAAGTTGACGACAGTGTTGCGACATTTTTTGTGCAGTTGGTAAACTCTATCAATTTTTGTGTTCGTGTCATAGGCATAAGGACGTGGACTACAAGATACTCCTTTTAAGCGTTTCCATGCTCGGTTTCTTCAATAAATACATTTCTTAATTACAGAGGTTATCCATGGTTTATATCCAGGCCGGATAGTAATTTCCCTGAAAGGAATGAAATCTTTTGCAGTTGATAAAAATAAATCATACCAGTAAGACACAACATCATCACCTGTATCGTACACTTTGTGGCCAGTGTCCCATGGGCCGGCAGAGAGGGCAGCATTAAGGTCAGGGAAATTGGCCTTTTTAATTCCATACTGGCCTTCTGAAAGATGTGTCCTTGTGATGAGACAGAGAAAAGGAGCAGTATACCACAGAATGGTCAGAGACGGGGGCTAGAACATCGCTATCTAAGACGAAACCAGGTAAATGAGTGATCATTATGTGTATAAAGCTGTTTGAATATTCGTTGGGATCTCAGCAGCCTGGCCAGGTGGCCGATAGTGATTTCCAATTGATATTTTATCACGCAATGTGGATATCCAGATACTTTCGCTGTGTATAAGGCATGGAAGTGAGGATTTTACAAATGCCATAACTCCACCACCTCTGCCTGTAGGGCGGTCTCTGCAGAAGGGCGGTTGGAAATTATCAATGAGCAAAAGCTGGTCAGGGTAGCTCTCATCAAGCAAAGTTTCAGATATAGTGATTACATCAAGTTTTTCAGATTGAGCTAGAAGTTGAACTTCTTCAATTTTACCGGCACTTTTAATGCTGCAAACATTTGTGTGACAAAATTTGAACTGGTTCAGGAAAGATGTATTAGGACCGGGATTCAGGTGGACATCAATAGACAGAGAGAAGATGTAAGACAGGATTGAAGTGATGTCTTCTAGACAGCGGAATCCTTTGTAAAGGATGTTTGCAAGCAAAAGTGCTACAATGTAAAGAGAAATGATAATTTGATTGTCAACAGTGCAATCTCGTTGAAGGGAGTCTTTAGAAGAAGTAGGCTTGATGAAAAAAGACCAATAGTTCTTCTGAGCGAGACTTATACCCATCGGTGACAGAGAAGAGTATGGGATATCGGCTTGCGGGCATATAGATACTTATTTAAGGGTGGTGTATAAACTGTAGCAATACCCTATGATCAATAATGTTAAGTCTTTACATAGGAAGTTGAGGGGTTAAGAAACCAATGTCATTGTTTGAATAGATTATATGATCAGGAACAATACACATAAAATAGTAAAGGTAGATAGCTGACTTACTGACATTTACTAAAAGATGTGCCATTGTTACATAACATAGAGCAATATAAAATAGAACAATAATACAACGTATTGTAATACTTGAACAAAAAAGAAGAATGTGAAAATGGAGCACTTGCTGCAGAAAAAAAAAAGAAAATAAATTGATTGTGACCATATAACAAGAGGGAAATATGTGTAAAAAGTGTATATTAACTTGCGTTGATCGACGACCGGTTAGACAGAATATGGCGAAAGGGGAAGTGTTTGAAAAAGTGTACACTTGTTCACTGAATGAGCTATTATTAGGAAGGTTGATGTGCGAGCGGAGGGTGTACCTGTTGAGGAATGTGATAGCTGGAAAGCAACAGACATTGATAAACATTGAGGGTGAGTAAATAAGTAATTACATGATACATAAGTCGTGAGATCCACGAATTCATCAGGTACCAATAATATTAGGGAAAGTATATACAGGAGATAATTAACAACGCATATACTCGCAGGCTTAGCTGAACACATTGCGAGTTGGAATACAAAACCAATGACCCTTCAGAGCATATTTAGTTAACGTGGAATCGAATGACCATCACATACATGTGCACTTATAACGGCAGGCGCAGTAATAATGATTAAAAGTGAGACATACAAGTAAGCAAACTTGGGGTACGTAACAAACATTGTACGCACTTAGTTCATCCAATGAAACATTTCCTCTCAAGCTTAGAAGTCGTAACAAGTTTAAAATTCCATAATCAGTACATTTGGTTTGTTTCATGGTAGGATTGGGAACAAACAGGAAATATAATACGCAGTTTGCATATTAATTTCCCCTCCACAAACCACAAGTTTGACACCTGGAAATCACGGGGGACGTGCGGGTCGCATCACTGTAACAGACAGGCCACTTGCTTATTTATCTCAAATTTAGCATTATTGGAGAAATTTAAGTTCACAAATGCCAAATTGGTATTCTTCTAGTACTTCCCAGGCCACATATAAGAAAAAATTCCATATGTCTTGAATAACTAGTCTTTTTTTCCAAAATATTAATAATATTCCGCTTGTCTCTACAGGTACGACCCGTATCTCGCCATATATCACCGAGCGAGACTAGGCATTCAGGTATGTAGTTGGGGCGGGAACTGAATATGCATATTTCCTATTGAAACAAGCTACCGGTAATGAGGTTGCATGGAGCAGGTGTGCAGACTGGCACTGCTAATGATGATTTGTATGGAATGAGTAACCGTATCATAATCATTTTTAGATACCAAAGAGCAACCTTTATTAGCATAAAGCAAAACATAAAAGTCACATTGATAGCGTTTGGCATAGGCTAGCATGAGTACATATCAAACCTTTGTAAATGCAAGGATCATGGTGTTACATTTGGTTGATAAAGTAACGTATCAGAGCATGTCGTAAGCTCTGCACACAGACCATTCAGGTTTCCTGCAAAAATCGAAACAGTTAAATAATACAATTGAATAAACTAACGACATTTAAGATTACAGAATAGACTGGAACTCGCAAAATCAGTGGTTACATGTAGTATACATAACCATCAATCCATTGAGGAGAAAAAAAGGCCCGGGCGTTTGACAGTCTTAAGGCAGCAGGGACACGTGAGAGTGTAGTTAAGGCATGCAATTCATTTCGTCTGCTATCGAACTGATCCCTAAAATACTCCTAATAACAGGTGATTTTAACGATCGCTGTGTAAGCTGGGATTCTCCCCACACAGACAGTGAACTCGGACAGCGCCTCTTTGATCTGCTGGCTCAAAACAACCTGCATCAGCTCATATCCGAACCTACTCGTGTGTCGGAGTACTCTGCAAACCTACAAGACCTCATGATAACTGATTCCCCTGGTTATATCCTTAACTCTGGCATACTTCCTCCTATATCCTCTTCTGATCATTCTGTCGTGTTTTGCTCTTTTTTGTGAATCATTACAAGGATCGCCCCTTTAAACGCTCTGTCTGGAACTTCAAGAGGGCTGATTTTGTCAACTTGAACAATGTACTCCCTGATGCTCCTTGGGAAACTGGTTTCACAGTTTTTGACTCCATAAGTGACACTGTGTCATACTGGTCAGACCTATTTATTGACACTTGTAAACAGTTTATTCCGTTCCGCTTGGTCACTATTCGACCCAGGGACAAGCCCTGGATCAACTGTATTATCAAGAGGCTGATAAGGCAGCGCAATCGCGCGTGGAACAGATATAAATGCCAGACACAAAAGCCTCGGCCTCACACGCTCTTCACTACTCAAAATATTGAACGCCTCTTTCAGTTATACAAACGGAAACGCAACTTTACAGTCAACGCTATTAAAAACTCCATTCGTCTTTACTTTACCAAACTCCTATCTGAACTAGACTCAAGAGAGATAAACTCTAAAAGGTGGTGGAACCTTAGCAAATCTATTCTCGGTCACAAACTTTATCAAAACATACCAACTCTTATTGACGGTGGAAGGAATATTTCTTCTGATATTGAGAAGTCAGTGACCTTCAACAAGTATTTTGCTGATCAGTGTAAGACTCCGCATGATGACAATCCTTTGCCCTTGCCCGACCTTGCCTTCCGAACCGAGGCCCGCCTGTCTATATTTCAAGTGCAAGTAAATGATGTGGAAAAGATTTTAAAATCTCTGAAAACCAGTTCTGCTTGTGGTCCTGACGGTATAGGCAACACCCTTCTTAAATACTGTGCCCCCTCAATCTCACGTTCTCTCACTGATCTGTTCAATCTCTGCTTATCCAACTCATATTTTCCAGATCCCTGGAAGAGGTCCAACGTTTGCCCCGTTTTTAAGAAAAGTAACAAACAGTCAAAGGAAAATTATAGGCCTATTTCACTCCTCTGTAATGTCTCTAAAGTTCTTGAGCGTCTAGTTTATAACGTTTTCTATGAGTATCTAACCTCTAATAATTTACTTTCTGCTAAAAACTCTGGCTTTAAGAAAAACGATTCCACCATAAATCAACTTGTTAGCATACTTCATACTATTTACAGTGGCCTTGAGTTGGGCCAAGAGGCCCGTATGGTTTTCCTGGACATATCCAAGGCCTTTGACAGAGTCTGGCACGCTGGTCTACTTTTTAAACTGAAACAATTGGGGTTTGAAGATCCTGTGTTACTATTTATAGAAAGCTATCTCTCAAACCGACTTCAACGTGTTACTATTGGAGGACAGACCTCACCTTGGCTCCCTATAGAGGCTGGAGTGCCCCAAGGTTCGATCCTTGGTCCCCTACTTTTCCTCGTTTACATCAACGACATCACTGTCAACATCACCTGTGACATCCGTTTATTCGCAGATGATACCAGTATTCTTGAAATTGTCCACGAACCAATGGCCACAGCTGAAAACCTTAATTATAATCTTACACAAATTCATCGTTGGGGCAAGCTCTGGCGCATGACATTTAATGCCATAAAATCCATCTCAATGACCTTC
>CAXHWN010000022.1:0-27000 GCA_964020975.1 Hermodice carunculata | reverse complement strand
TGGTCAGATAACTTGCATTTAGAATACTTAATGCTGATTGGCTGAGGTAACACGTATGAAGATACACAATAACTTGATACAACGTCATTCTTTGCCACACAAGCAAATAACACACAAAAAAGTGTCAGCTTGTGACTCCAGCTGGTATTTAATTGCAGTGCCACACTACATTTTAGAACAGCAGTCATCCTATACCCTTACTTGGCAGGGATTTCGTTTTCAATACAAGATGTCTGCAAGCTGTGAAATAAAACAATTGTAAACTAATGCATACATGGTGAACGGACGACAATACAAGTGAAAGAGGCAAAATTGGGTAACAAAACAAACCTCGCGTGCATGAGTTTGGGCACACAAGTTTGAATGACCAAAAGGATATACCTAAAGCCCAGTAGAATAATACTACCAAACATGATTTGATCTCCTTGGCAAAAGGGATCAGCGTAAGTAGTACTGTTGTACCTAAAAAAACTGAAAATTGTGGAAACATGATGTGACAAGAAGTTTGTTTACAGTAGGCGCACCATGTGATCTGACCTGGACACGTGACAACAATAAACAGGCTTAAGTATGAAGACAGAAACGTTGACATTTTTACTGAAACAAAACACATAGACTATATAATGCATTAAATCTTAGTAAAGATTAATCACCATGGTGTAAATGCCATTATTGGCATTAAATTTTACACATGTAAACTTGTCTAAATGTCCATAAGCGTAAAACTGCAATGTTCAACCAATGGACCACAGAGAGTTAAGTCCAAAATTGGGAAACAATTGATGATTTAGTCGAAGATCTACCGTATAGTCGGGTAGTTACGGTTCGATGCAAGAAGCATACGCGTTAGTTTCAAGAAAACCTCTCAAGATCACTTTCCTGGCGGATTTCAGATGTTCTTAGTACAGGGTTGTCGGGGGATGAGCGATGTTTAACCAGTATCCTGCCGTCGTAAGTCCAAGTGTCTACTATTTTATTTTGCTGCTTGTAGTAGGTACATTTATGAGGAAGCAAACTACTCCCTGCTCAGTACGTGCACTGATGTGACATGTTCCATTTGCTACATTTGAGTGGAAGCAAACTATTCCCTACTTTGAAGGTGGACTGATTTGATGTATTCCATTAGCTATATTCATGTGGAAGCAAACTACTCCCTACAAAGTAGGTAGACTGATATGACGATTTACATAAGCTGCATTTATGTCAAAGCAAACTACAGCCTGTTCAATAGGTAGACTGATATGACGCGTTACATTAATTACATGCCTACAAAAGCAAATTACTGCACAATGGACTCTGATTTGACGCATTTAATCCGGTACAGGAAACTACTGTCTATCCCTTAACATGATTTATTCAATAGTAAAGTGATTAAGGAGGGGAGCACAATGAGGCTGAGAGTTAATATGACATTTAGTGCTATTAGTGAGGCAACTTCATTTCCTGATTGCTATGATTTGCCCTGACCCCCCCCCCCAAATGATTTCTTAAATCGAACACTAATATTACGTATGTTAGTCATTTGATTCTGCGATCTACAGTTTTCAGTGATGTCAGAGTACTGTTTCAAGACCTATGCAGAAGTCTTCAAATTTCACACGGACAATGCTATGGCCTCTGTGCGCATTTGGAAACCCGTTTGGCGTGTTATAACCACCTTGTGCGCATTGCAGGGCTGCTTTCATGGGGGCGGGGGGGGACTTCTGCATCGCCATGCGATTGGAGATACCTGTATCTGGTTTTGACCTGGGATTAATACATCAAATATTAATATAACTTGGCATCTGTTAGAGCTATCACAAATGGAGCCCAAGGGCATAGAATAACTAAAAATTGCTCACTTTTCAAACAACATAACTTTTTATAAATGTAACATTTGTGCGCACCTTTGCCGCAACGAAATATTAGTGAAAAGCAAACCGGGACGGATCGACTTGTTAGGTATATTGTGTCAGCCTTTGCAGTAACACAAGTTGATTAGGTGCCCTTTTTTCTTGTACTCAAGGTACATTAAAAGGGATCAAAAATTCTATCAGTTTCGCAACAATCAAACGCAGGAACGCCGACATTATATATACGTTGCCTATTACAAGTGGGTCAGCAAACAACGCCACATCAAATCAAATGAAAAAGCGTGTAACTATAATCGTTGATGGAAGAGTCCGGACCTCCTGCAGGTGCAACGTTCTGAAGTTGCTAATGACGGCAGGTACATCAATAATATTGTATATCACTCCCGTCTGGTTTTGTCACTGACTACTTACTGAAAACGAAAAGTAGAAAATGGAAAAAACCCCAAATGTATTGACAGGGACAAGCTTGACGCCCAGCAACCTTAGTATATGCATGTATATATATATATATATATATATATATATATATATATATATATATATATATGTATATATATATATATATATATATATATATATATATATATATATATATATATGTATATATATATATATATATATATTTATATATGGATTTTTGGCAGCCTATATACAATATCCACTGTACAATACGATGGCGATTTCAGTTTACTAATTGCCTGAACTGTAGTAAATCGTTTTACTAATGATGCCAAAGCACGGCTTAAGTCTGTTTTTGTGGAAATAAGACGGATCCTATCAACAGAGTACAATGGAAATTCGTTCAAAATGCTGAGACCAAGATATTTTATGGCTAACGTTAATAGATTATTATTGCTTTCCTTACAGAGAACCAAATTTTCGTTTTATATCTTTTCAACTTAATGTCTGTCACATTGTTTGAAGTGCAGTTGTTCATCAGGATATACCACTGTACCGTGTATTTCTGATCCCTTTACTAACATCTGCTCCCAAATCTAATGTAAACGTTATATGTCAAATCGTTGTGCCGGTGGACATGCTCATATTCCTTTCTAAAGCATGCTTATGTTAAATTTAAAACATAGAAAGAGGTATCTTAGGTTCTTCACATACGCATTACGTGACCTCGAACGGTAAAGTCCAGAGATTTGTAGTTGCGAAGGTAGTTTGCTTCTTCAAAAACATTCTGGGGAAATTCTTGATTCGACCATCTTACTTTCCACAGAAAATATATTATTCGTTAATCTCTACCATGGTATATCTCTGTATGTATATAAAAGGGTATTTACCATATGGCTGGGGACAACCCGGATCCTCGGTGGCGACAAACTGTGTTGCCTTTACGCAAAATAGGCAACGTTGGGTTTCTACTGCAATCGTTAAATGTTGTAACAGTCAGGCGCGAGTAGAAAGTTCAGATGTTCGGCTTTCTCTTCCAGGTTTGCATAAAAGAAAATAGTAAAAACAACCATGAAAAATAAACAAAAATATAAATAAATAAATAAAATTGAAAAAATAAAAGCAACTAAGCATCCACAGATTAAGCACCATGAATATATATATATATATACATTAAAAGTAAACTTCCTTTGATACGAGAGAACTAGGCTAGCTGGAATTATTATGTCTGTGTGGCGACACAGACATTGTTTTTCTAAGAATTCTTTCTTTCTTTCTTTCTTTCTTTCTTGTTTACAGGCAAATTTGTCCGACATTTAATTCAAAAGTAACACACGTAGAAACTCCAAATTTGGCACATTCATACTTCAATTAGTAAATGTCGCATTCTATAATGAGAGGTCATGCTTTTCAAAATTATATAAATGAGGGCTAATTAAAGTTTTAAATCTTTAATATCTTATATACTATAGCAGATGTGGTTCCGAGTGTATAGGAGTTTTATCCTAGCAAGGCAAAGGTCATCACAAATGTCAAGGTCATGTCAAGGTCAAAGGTCAATTTTAAGCCAAAATATTATTTTTGAGGTCAAAGTTGACTTCAGGTAGAGGTCACCTCAAGGCCTAAGGTCATTTCAAGGTCAAACGTCACTTTCGATGGTGGCTTTCTTTTAGCCATAACTTGGTCAATTTCCATCCAATTTAATCGTGTTGGACTCAAATTGTAGGTATTGCAACTCTGCACATTTCTATAAGAACATGTAACCTCAAAAGAGCATAGGTCAAGGTCATTTGGCCCTTTGAAAATTCATCTTGCCATCACGTGGTCAATTTTTATCCAATTTGGTTCATGTTGGCCCTTTATTGTTGGTATTGTAACACTGTGCAATCTACATGTGAACTGTAAAGGTCAAAGGTCAAGGTCATTTGGACTTTGAAATTTGCATCCAGCCATAAGCTTAATGTAATGTGAAGTACCAAAGGATAAAAGTTCTAGCATTCAATATTCACAACTTTTTTGAGATACTGACAGATTTGCTGTGAAGCAAATCTTCTCTTCTAATTGTCCCAATGTCTTCGGGTTTTTCTCCTTTTATAAAACTCTCTGCTATCATTAACGCCGTGTAAAAAATATGGACGATATTTCCTGACATTGCGGGGAATGACTACATCAGAAGAGTTTGTTAATTGATTTACTTTGACATGTTATATCGATCCCTTGCTGGAGGTTGCGCACTCAAACCACAAGATCTGCCCTTGCGGCACAGTTCTGGCTGTGTTATTAAATACGTATCTCGCCTAACTTTTTTAAACCAGCTCTACAAAAGACGCGGTAAGAAGAAAGGTTACTCTTTCAGTGTCATACCCGCGACAAAAGTCCTCTGGATTTAATTAAAAGAACATTAATAAAAAGGAATCAATGACGCACGAAAGTAGCCAGGTTGACTCCGGTGGCATTTTTCCAAGCAAAAGAAGACTGAAGTGGTGAGATTTGAGATAAACATGCACAGAAGTGACATTTTGAATACTGGATGGATTTTTTGACGCGCAAGATAGGAGGAATGTAGTTGAAAATGTACTCAGTCAAGAAAACTTAAACCAGAGACATGTGTATGTGTTGCCACATTTTGTGGGATACTTGAATTTTATCAGAGCCGCTTCTGGTGAAGAGACATCTAGTGGCGCAGTCCACAAGGCTGAATCTCCGTGTGTTTATAGCTGAAGAACGCCACTGCCAACCAACGACACAAGCTTTTTCATTATTTCTACGGCATCAACGAATCATACTGGACACGACCATTATAGAGAGGTGAACAGTTGCATGCGCTTTTCTGAAGCTGTTCTGTTCTGGGATGGTAGAAGTGGCAGCTTGAACATGAAAAGCATAATACACCATGTACCAATACAGACGACTTGCTGTATGTGTATTGTTGCGTTTGTACTCATGAAAGGGTGCAAACTGCATGGAATAAAGATAACTCCCGGTGATTATGATTACAGTGATATATTTATCAATCTCTTACTGAAAGAAAATTAAGTATGCGCCGAGATATTTCTATGCACGAAAAAAAAAAACAAACAAAAAAAAAAAAAAAACAAACAAACAAACAAACAAACAAACAAACAAACAAACAAACAAAACAAAAAACGGCCAAACTGTTGAAAAAGATATTGGCTTCCACAAGAAGGGAAAAAACTAAACACGTGTGATCTGAAGGGTTCCATTCAAGGGTACTGCAAAAGCTCCATTTCAAAGGTAGCTCCCTCAATCCGTTGAATTTATGCACTGAAATAAGATGAGTTTACATTTGGTTTTAAATTTTTTTTATTTCCACAGCGAAACAATTGGGAAACCGGCCAAGGTCATATATAAATCCCTCTTGAGTTCACATTTGATTTATGAAGCAACATTCGTGAACATCATGCTGCTGATTTGACTGATATGTTGACGAGAGATTGTACGTCGAGGGTTGCACCACACTCACATTTTATGCAACTAAACGAAAAAGAAAATATACAAATTGATATTTCGTAAAAACACTATACAAAATTGAATTTTATATTTATGACCTCATGACATGTGTCTCTGTCACGCTTCCACTTTTTTCAGTTTAAAGTTCGCCTGTTTATAACTGAGTAAATCAAAAAACGTAATGAATGCAGTGTCTTTTTTCTCTGCAGATAAAGCCGTCACAAGGAAGGTGACTTTGTACCTGATACTGGGGGTATACGTGAACGCCAGTGTTTGGTCACTGGCGCCTCTGCTTGGCTGGGGGCGCTACGCCTTGGCCCCTTTTGGATCAGCTTGTTCGCTCAGTTGGGTGGATTTGCCGGTGTCTTACACGGCGTGTATCTTCACATTTGCCTTTGTCTTGCCGCTTGCCTGCATGCTATACTGTTACGGTAGAATGATCCACACCGTCTCCGGCGCAAAGAAAAACATTTCGCTCAACCTGCTCAATAAACCAAGAATGGATATATATCTCACTCGCGTAAGTACATTTTGTCCGAATAATAATAATGATGATGATGATGATGATGATGATGATGATGATGATGATGATGATGATGATCAAGCAGAGGAAGAAGAAGAAGAAGAAGAAGAAGAAGAAGAAGAAGAAGAAGAAGAAGCAGAAGCAGAAGCAGAAGCAGAAGCAGAAGCAGAAGAAGAAGAAGAAGAAGAAGAAGAAGAAGAAGAAACTGAGTTCGTGAATATGACAAAAGCGTGCAGTTTTTGTATTCATTTTAAGCACAGAGCCGATGCAAATTTTCCTGCAAAAATGACTAATGTATATCGTAAATATTTTCAACTGACACCAATATCATTTTTGCGACCATCACATATATAACTAAATTTCAGTGTATCATGTGCAACACATGTTATATATTGTTAACCGAGGGTAGTTGTCTTGTCCGACCACGAGCCATCTCGTGTCATTTGTGCGCACTCACGAGATACTGAGTATGTACAAGACAAGGGCGCAACACACATTTTAATATATCATGTACAGTAATGTTTCTTTGATGAGCAGGACATAGGTTGCACTAATGTTGTGCGCAATGAAAACAACTGCTAATGTTTTTCCTGTCATTTTTTCAACACAGCATCTAAGGTATATATGGGTGGAGAGTTACTCCCTCTGTATCATTTTATAGTATCCAGATTATGGTCATATTTACAGTGACTGACCGACATAAAAATGCCTCTCTTTGACTCCAGGAGAAAAAGGCTATAGTCCCGCTTTGTTGAGTACATCCGTACACTTCCATACCCTTGCATGTATCATGTAATGATTTATTGTGGCGATGAGCTCCAATGCAAATTAAATCAAGTAAACCTGACCAGAACATAGCAGAATTATTTTCAAGTGATTCGCTGGAAAGGGAATATTTCGTCGACAGAGCTATTATTCCAACCTGTACAAATATAAATATAATGCCTAAGATGAGACGTAGCGGATTTTATATTTTCAAGTTACTTTTTAAAAAGGCCAAAAGTATCAGTGTGACCTAAGTTTTCGGAAATCTAGGTCTTGGTGACCCAAAGAATAGGTCACTAGGTCAAGTGATTGTAGAAAGTAGTTGAGCTGAAAGTTTGTTCCGGACATCCCAAATGAGGTCCGTGCTATAGCAACATTAAATGCGCAGAGACGAAAAAAATGCGAATGTGTTTTTTCGCCCTTTGGGAACAGGCAACCTAACTTCATTGGTATCAAGGAGGCTACACGCCTCTTTGGTGGTATAGATCATTTCCAAAAACTACGGACTGTAGAAATATTCAGTATAAACGGTATAACACCAACCCACCACCCCTCCGTACTTAGGGGGAGGATTAGTTGCAAACTACACATTGGCAGCTTGTATCACTCCAGTACACGAGACTTTGGAACTGTCTCAAGCTGGCAAAACTCAGATATGCATTGGATGTGCTGATGACTGTCTCACGGTCTGAGATGACATTTTCAAGGCGTCTTTTTTTTACAACTTCTAGCGTCTTCTGCTGTTTTTCTTCGCACACAATGTTCCTCCTTCATTTTCTTTTATGTTTGCGAATGTTTATTAATACACTTATAACGTAGACAAAGTTGTGCAGGGCACTCATTTGTATCGACAACTAATAAGAAGCAATCAGTTCATATGCTTCACTACAAACACGCCTGCAGTCTTGTCCATACAAACGAAGAACTTGCAACAAAAGTTTGAAAAGTGTTCCATAATTCACAATATCAATGTAGTCTTGGCTTTCCCCGGTTTTCAGTGGCATGAAAAATCACAAGTACAATTAAAAGTATACATGTGTTTGACAAGTTTGTATCTTTTTAAATAGACACTTTCTAGATAATTGTTATCAGGCTGTCTTAACAGTACCCTCAGTGTCTGCACCAGACCAGTTTATGTCTTGTTGCTGTCCGTTTCAGATGGTGGCCCTGATGTGTTTTGCCTTCGTATTTGCTTGGACCCCGTACGCCATCCTGTCCTTCTGGTATACACGTGGCGGCCACGGCAGCGTTAACGTCGAATATGCTGCCATTCCATCACTGTTCGCGAAATCGTCAGGATTCTACAACCCAATCATATACTTTTTAATAATAAAGCGACTCCGCGCGAGGATTACGAATGTGATGTGCAGGTTATGTTTGGGCCCTGTGCGCCAGGAAGAGACTGGAGGATATACGGGGATAGCAATGGGCACTGGGTACGTGTCGTCTGCAATCTCTCGGAAGAAGTATTCGCAAAATATAGATACACAACACGACAGTGCAAAAAGTCCAAATGTTAGAATCCGCGATTCCTTCATAAAAACTAGCGCAGTGGATCCCGTGATGGAGGACATGCTGGTGAATAGCAGCGATGACGTGCAGACCTGTGATCAGCGGCCGCCTGTCATAAACACGTGCTGACGGTCCACGTACATACCCATGCATTGCAGAAACAGAAAGCAGTTGTGTCAGAAGTTCACAAACGTGCATCGCCAAAAAAAAAAAAGGGTGCTTTAAAGGGGCACGGTACAACATCGTAGCCAGGCACGAGTCTCGCATTGCGATTGAGATGACTTTAAAATGATGGTACCCAGAAAGAAAGCCGGTGGTGCACCAGAGCAACCAATCACAAAGAGCAGCTACACACAAGGGCTAAAGAAGAACGGAAGCCTTTTGGCTGCATAGCAGCCAAGCTTTCAGTCATTTAACAGAAACTTTTAATAACTGGATTTACAATGTGAGAACATACAGAGAACGGTGCATATACTTAGGGGGGGATATATTAGGTGGGCATTTGATCATATGCAGCCACTGATTTCTCCTAAAATTTTACTCGACATCATCTGACTATAACAATCAGTTAAATAGTAATTCAGATCAAGTTTTGGGCCTGCGCTTCAATACATACAATTAAAAAGGGTGAAAGGGTCATGTGATATTACGACATTTGCTCAGTAAACAATTTATCATTCAATTTATCGTTCATGTATTAATATGACCTGTGTTAAAGGTGGTTTTTCCAATTCAAGATGCAATTATGGGTTTCAGGCTTGATAATAAATTTTTCCTTTTTTTTGAGGGGGGGGAGGGGTTTGGAAAATAGCCACACGGCTAACATAGATTCTATTGTACATATAATGGACATCAAGTTTTTATCGGTCAAGTTATAAACAATGAGAGAAAAAAATACAAGAAAGCAAACAAATTCACCAGGTGCTGATCCACATCAGGCAGGTATGGTACTGGTTGGGTAATCAGCCTCATGTTCTGAGAACATAGACAACCCTTTGAAACGTTGAATGACCCCCATAAAAAAGTTGCATGAAGCGCTCTTTAGTAATCATCTCATGAATGTTTTGTTCATTTATTGGCATATGAATATAAATCTACGTAAAGAAGAGTAAATTAAGTTTTGATGTCAATTTTAGTTTTGGAACACTTAATTTGCATACAAACAGCTGCGACAGTCCACATTCTTCGTATAGTTCTGAAACACACCCACACCCACCCACACACACATACATATATATATATGTATATATATATATATATATATATATATATATATATATATATATATATATATATATATATATATATATGTTTCTCCGTATTCAACCCTGTCACTGTCCATGCCTAAACCTTACTTCAACAAATCGCTATCTTGTGTTCAATGTGCAAATTGAAAAAGATCGAGGCTTAAGACATATGATTATATAAACAGATCATAAGCGGAAACTCATGATGTATTTACTTTGCAAACTAAAATTACAGAATAATGCTTCAAAAATAATGAAGTGTACGAGAATGAGAGCCATACATGCAGGTTGGCTTTTTGATCAGGTGACGCGATGGAGTCAACACTCAGTCCGTTCAGGGATGTGGAACATACCTGGTCCGTCTAATAATATATATAACCATCTTTGTCTGTGTTTGGCGCCGGGGAGGGGGGGGGGGATAGATTTAGTCGTGAAATTGGTTTCGCTTCAGCATTTGTTTGAATGTGCCAGGTGATGGTGTGGGATGACTATACAGAACCCAACTGTGGAGAAAAGCAGTGTTTCGAGCCAGTTAAAGTTGGACCTATAGGGCTACGGAAAGGTATATTAATGCTCTCCCTCTATTTGGCATTGAATACAGATCGGCATGTGCTGCAAACACAGTCCATTGGCCAAAACAAAATAGGTTACCAATCTATTATACTTATATTGAACCTGCAGTCTGGGTCAACCAAGACATGGGAGTTGCGCTGAGCCTAGGCCAACGACGACACGGGTTGTCAGTAAGGGTAACTTTGAAAGGTCAAAGGGACATATTAGCTTATACTTTGGTACGAATGGGTTCTAAGCTGACAGTTACTATAAAACGTGAATAGGAAAGCACCTATGGGTTGTTCTTCAGTGTTTCTATTTTTGACCTTGAGTGGCCTTTAAAAGGTCAAACTGACATATTAACATGTATCTTGGTTATGGTGGAACCTGCCATTTTTTCGCTTCACAAATAATGACTGAAGGGCGGTGTGAGTAAAGACTTAGATATTGCAAAAAAAAATGTTGATCCTCCATAAGGGTCACTTGGGTGCCATTGATGTCATATATTCAAGGTCAAAGACCACACATGCTCTCCTAATGCTAAATTGTTCGGCACTCTCTTGTGTTGGAGGTGCATGTTGGTATTTTCCTTAGACCTGTTTCTAACCTTGATATCTATTTATTTATGAATTATCAGTCATTTATCACATATTTTGTGACAATACACGTTAATTTTGATATATATTTAGGCAAGTTTACCTGCGCAAATTATCGTTCTTTGTTGCCGAAAGTGAATATTTTTGTGGTTTTCCTACCTGTAACACTGGAGAGTTACCGGACAGTTTGGCACTGGGGGGGGGGGGCCTATGTGTGGACACTGTACTTACTAACACTATTCTGGGGAACTATTTTAGCTGTACCTTTAAATTTGGGACTAGTGATGTGCCTGTTTTAGGGATGATATCAGATTTACGTGGTTTATCCTGACCCAATTTCTAAGACTGCAACCTGTCGGCATTTTGACCTTGACAGTTTATAGTGTCAAGAAATTTTACAAAAAAGGGTCAAAGTCAATGGGTGCGTCATGCAGCATAATGCTCTTTGATGACACTTGGTAAAATATTTGGGTCACAGTGATAAATTCATGTTTTATTCAGTTTTAAGCGATAATGTCGTTTTTGACTTTGCTATTCGTTAAGCCTCACGCGGGCACATCAGTACTACGTGCATGTGATGAGTTAAAACTAGTTGCAGTGTCTGCATTTCAGTGAGATACCTGTACCTACGTACTCTTTGAATTAAGGCTATGATTTACAAAGTGCATACTGTGAGTTAAACCTTGGTGCAATGTCTGGGCCACAGAGATATACTAACATGTGCCTATGTACCTTTCCTCTGAAGGCCATGATTTATTACGTACATCCGGTGAGTTAAAGCAAGGTCAAATGTTTGAGTCACAATGATATCGATGAAACTTTGCATTCTTCATCTCAAGGCTATGAACCAAGTACATGCGGTGAGTCAAAAGTAGGCGCAGTGTCTGGGTGGTGGGATATACATGTACCTATGTACGCTTCATCATAAGGCTATGAATTTCTAAGCACAAGCGGTGGTTTAAACCTGGGTCTACTGTCTGGGTCACAATGATATACATATATCTATGTACTCTCCATCTTTATCATATGATTTACTAAGTAATTGAGGTGAGTTTAACCTAGTTGCAGTGCCCTGGTCTCAGTGATATAAATGTACGTATGTGGGCTACTCTTCAACTTATGATTTTCTAAGTACATATGTGGTGAGTTAAAAGTAGGTGCAATGTCTGGATCACGGTGACATAAATGTAGCTTTGTACTCTTCAGCTCAAAGCCATAATTTACTAAGTTCGTGCGGTGAGTTATAACTAGGTGCAGGGTCTGCATTACAGAAATATACAAATATACATATGTTCTCATCATCTGAAGGCTATGGTATAGTAAGTCCATGCGAAAAAAACTAGGTCCACTGTCTGGGTCACAGCGATATGCGTGTGCCTATGTCCGGGAGCTATGTACCCTTCATTTTTAGCCTATGATGTCCAAGGTGCATGTGGTGAGTTACAATTAACTCCAGTGTTTGGGTTTCGGTGACGTTCATATAGATATGTACTGTTCATCATGCGGCTATGATTTACGATGTACATGCAGTCATTCCAATCTAGGTCCACTGTCTGGGTCACAGTGATTTACCTCTACCTATGTACTCTCCCTCTTCAGGCTATAATTTACTAAATACATGTGGTGGGTTAAACCTAGCTGCATTGTCTGGGTCTCCGTGCTAATCTTCATCTTAAGGCTATAGCTTACAGAGTGCATGCAGTCAGTTAAAACTAGTTCCGGTGTCTGGATCACGTTGCTCTACATGCACATAATATTATGTACTTCTCATCTTAAGATATGATTTACTAAATACATTCGGTGAATTAAAACTAGGTCCAGTTTTCCGGTCACAGTGATATATATGCACCTATTTACTCTTCGTCTTAAGGCTGTGGTTTCCTAAATTCATGCAATAAGTTGAAACTAGATAAAGTGTCCAGGGCACGGTGATATATATATATATATATATATATATATATATATATATATATATATATATATATATATATATATATATATATATATATATACATAATTATGTGCTCTTCATCCTAAGGCTATGATTTTCTAAGTACATGTGATGAGTGAAATACTAGGCCCAGTGTCTTGATCATATTGATATAAATGTAGGCGTGTACTCTTTATCTTAAGGTATGATTATGCTGTGTTATGATAATTATGAAAAAGGGACATTGAAACTTACCTAGATGTCTATTAGTTAATGGTCCGTAGTAACAGGTATAAGGGGACTGTGATATATATACATAAATTGTTCATCTCGTGGCTTCAGGTTCTCAGTGATTTGCTTTTGTGTAATAAAATTCCAACCAGAAAGGAAAGACTAATATATATGTTATCAGGTAATACTAGGTCACAAGGTCAGGTTACTTGGTCACAGTTTCGTAGTAAATCTAATGTAGGTCAGTTATATCCATACTGTCAATTTGAAGTTCAGTTTAGCTCAACTAGCTCAGCTTGGGTCTGCTTGTCGTAGCTCAGTTTAGAATATACTAAAAGCTCATCTCACATTGGTGCTTATTTTGGGGGTAATATTTCTAAGTCAGCTGAGCGCGAACTGTTCAAACAAGGCAAATGTTTTCTTACTCTTTAATTACTGACAAGGTTTCGTTTTAAGTTATCTACACAGGAAATTCAGCAAGTTCTCAGACATAGGTATCATGCACAATAAGAACAGTTTGATAAGTTGCGTCCTCCAATATATTCTTGATAAACATCAGTTCTTAAGGTTGCCCCGGTACATTATCTTGGGGCACATAGAACAATATGCAGCCTGTTTGAGGAAACGCTATTAAGAATAGCCGTGTATTATTTGAAATATAACCTTGCTTGAAGGGGATCGTTGATACCATCTTGCTTTCGTTTTAGCAAACACCTGTTCATTTGACACGCAGTAAAGCTTTTGATGCATCTAAAAACTCTGCACGATCTTCTTTATTCGTCCCTTTCGGTAATTCTGTCTGACGAACATTATAAATGAGTTGGTTTATTGTGGCGGTCAGTTTTATCAATCCATATTTACAGTTGGCAAAGAGTTAATTTTCACTATTATTGTACAAACAGAGGCAAAAGTACACGCCTCTCGTGTAGTTCTCAACCCCCACTATATCATAATCCAATCTCTCTACGCTACATAGCCGATCCAGTCACTGTGTGTGTCTAAACCTATAAATGAATTAACACATTCTGGCGCCCGATTCCAAATTTAGAAAGTTCTAGGCTTCAACAGCCACGCAAATGAATTTATAAAAGGGTCATCAGCGGGAAACTACAAAGCATGTTTTGCGGCCTTTAATTTCCGGACATGCTTTTTACTGTGATGGCGGCTGCTTGCCTCTGCCTTAACATATGACAAAGACAACCCAGTCGACTGTAAAGAATATATCAACGGCACATATCAGCATGTACATAAATACGTATTATATAACAAATTCGTGCTTACAATGGCATCGCTTGCACAATAAAATTTATGGAACATTTGAGTTAAAACATTTCATGCCACTTTGGATGTCCAGCACAGGAATGCCCCAGGTCGACTTAATTCCCTAGCAGAATGTGCTTAAGCTTTTTCTCGAGGTCGAGGCCTGCTCCCATGATATTAAGAAGTACATTTAAACAATGAACAATTAGGGAATTTTAGTAATAAACATGAGGTATATGGAATAAAGAGACGAAACAAGACCATCTGAACTTTGTCAAATCGGCCATATTGTACGATGGTGAACAATACGTATGGACATAGAGCCGTGGACCCGACGAAGCCGTCCGACGGACGAACACATTTGACACTGTGGTACCATTGGAAAGCTCAAAACTACCAAATTTTATTTCTGTCGTGTTTCACGTTCAGAAATATGTTGTTGGTTTATCTGTTGTATCTTAACAGTAAAAAGTAAAAAAAAAAAAAAGAAGAAACACAGTTTTTGTCTCTCTTCTGTGGATTTGAGACAGATTATGAAATTATTGATCATATCATAGATTCTTTCCCATTCGATGTAATCGTATCGTTTATTATGTAATATCGGTCAAACCGACCGCAAGTCATTATTAGACACAACAATTTGTCACATCATCCAATCGCTTGCGATTCGTTATGAATATTACATTATATCATTACATCAGAACGGGAGTGTTTTGATATAATTATCCAACAATTGATCATATCATTAAATTACTTCTGGTCCGATTTAATCGTACCACTGAATGTTTACTGCTATGTTGAAATACTTAATAAAGTGTGTGGCGTTCCATGTTGAATAGATGGTGAGATTATCAAGCAATCACATCAAATTACTTTCAATCAAACCATTGAATATTTAATCGTATTATTAAATTGAAACGGAGGTGATTTAATCATGCAATAAGAAATTTCATGATATGTTAAAATACTGAATAAAACAGCCAATGGCTGTACACGTGAACATCACTTCTAGTTTTATTCAATACTTTGGCATATCAAATGTATTGAATATTTATACGTGATAAAGTTAACCAGATTTTCTGGTCAGGATCTCACCCTATCTGTGACTGTTAACTCTTTCAGTGCCAAGTGCAACGTAGGACGAACCACTTAAAAAGAACTGGTCTGAATTATGATCAGGATGCTAGATACAAATTCCTTGTAAAAAGATCTTTCATTCAAGTACCACCATTCCTGTAGTTACATAGAATATAATAGCCCAGGCTAATAGCTTTCCTAGACGCGCTTTGGGCACATTGCATCCAAGGTTCGCCATCAGAAAGTTGTTGACTGAGTTCACAATGTGGCACTGAAGGTATTAAGATATCAAATATCTGGACAGCGAAGTCGGCAGAGGGCCCTGCAGACTGCAAGACCAGTTTGCCTTTAACAATGTTTTCCACACCCCTCTACAACTTCAAAGTATTCCTCATATTGTTAAGTAGATATTTCTAGAATCAAACAAAGCTATGCAAATACAAAGCTGAGATTTACGCCGTTACAACCAGGTTGCCTGATCATTGACGGGCCTTTGCTGTGGCTATCACTGAGCCCCACAACACTGGAAAGCATTCTAGCAAGTAACACCTACGTATCTGAGCAGTACCGAAGACTAACTACTATATGTGATAAATGAGTCTACAAAATGCCTCTAGCAATGAAAGGAAAAAGCAGCAAGATACAGTCCACCCGCTGGGAAACTGTCTTTGGTGTACTTGTTTATAATGCAAACTCATTTTTAGGTCATTGTGGAAGTTTGGGAAATGTTTCTTCAAACATAAACAAGCATGACGACGTGTATGTGTGAGCCTCAGTTAGCTAAAATCTATTAACCGAACTTGGAAGCACAGCTCAGGCTAGGGTCTACTTTTACTGCTTCTGGGTACAATATTCGTTACTGCTAACGACCTCCATTCTCACACTTTACTCATGGCAAAACATAGTAAAAAAAAATGAAGACAAAAAAACAAAAAACAGCCCCCCCCCAAAAAAACAACAAAACAAAACAAAACAAAAAACAAAAAAAAAAAAAAACAAAAAAAAAAAAAACAAAACA
Organism: Hermodice carunculata; assembly: GCA_964020975.1. Classification (NCBI taxonomy): domain Eukaryota; kingdom Metazoa; phylum Annelida; class Polychaeta; order Eunicida; family Amphinomidae; genus Hermodice; species Hermodice carunculata. The sequence goes on along the minus strand of CAXHWN010000022.1, from coordinate 10,566 downwards.
AAACAAAGGAAAAAAAGGCATTCCTTTTTTAATATGAGTCAGTGAAAAAAATATGGATGAGATAACGGCCACAAAAGTGCAAAAAATTTGTCTGGTATCGGGGTTCCTATGGCCTGTAATAGGGGCCGCTGCAACACAAGCATCAATGTAAGTCCATAATGCCACGGCATTCGGGTGACACGCAGCTCTTAGAATTCAATAGAGGTAAGATCATTGGTATGTTGCAGGCTGATATTTCTGGTTGTGAGGTTGCCAGGAGAATAGGTTCCGCCAGGTTAGCGATAAAGAGGTGGTGTGCACTTGGCCGTTTTCAAGAGACAAGAGGATGCAACAGGAGAGCTGGATCCCGTGACCAAGACTTTCAGATGGAGAGACGACCGTTACTTGGTGCATTACACAAAGAGACAGATGTCCTTTTTGGAGGGAGGGTTTGGACAGAAGTAGCACGGGGCGTGAGACATTGCAGCATCACTGTGTATAATGAGCAGGAGACTGGTATCGACCAAAAACAGAGATCAAACAGCCCTGCCATCCGCATCCTTCTCGGTCCTGCACACAAGGCTACAGGGATAAAGTGGTGTCAGGAACATACTGAATGAAATAGAGATCAGTGCAGGATTGTGATGTGGTCGTACGAGTCACGATTTTGCCTGGGCTTGTGGATGGATGCAAGGTGCAACATGGCTGCCATGTAGGAGGCAGTGTCACAATGTGTGGTAAATCACGGCACCGGGAAGAATAGAACTCATCAGGGTAAATAGAACTCCTACTAGACAGTGCTATGTTTATAAGATCCCGCCAACATTTAAGGAATGGTTCCAGATACATCCCACATTACTGTTGTAGCAAGATGATGCACGGCCTCATACTGCAAGAATCAGGATGCAGTATTAAGCAGCACAACGTCCAAATTTTGCTAAGGGCAGTGCGATCTCTTGACCTGTCCCACATTGTACAGTTATTGGATGTGCATGGCCTTAGATTGTCACACCTGCGGCCACTCTGGACAAACTTGCGCAGCGACTCACAGACCAGTGGAATCGAATTCTTCAGGTCCAGAAAGCCAAGCTTATGAGCAGCATGCCAAAGAGGCCAACGTTTGTATGCAGAAGCATTGTAATCACACCAGCTACTGATGCATGCAGCCTTCAAACAAACAAAAGGTCATTTTCAAGTCCACCACATCCTCCCAAAGGCGGTAACAAGAGCTCTGATACAGTAAAGAAACTTCCCACACATATTCGCACACACGTACCCAATGTTGACGAAAAAGGTGCGTGTTTTGTTTGGCCCGGAATAGATTTGAAGTCATGCTGGGCTTGGGTGACATTGGCGCATAGCATCGATATTGACCTCTGATCTTGATAGTAGCCTCTGATCTAGCTATTGACTTCAGACAGCGGAATTGGCTTTTGACCTTGACATTGACCCTGCTTCTGGTATTGACATCTGAGAGTAATATTTACCATTGTCCTTGAGTGGCCTCTGATCTGACACTGGTCTCTGACTTCGACCCTGGTATCCGACGTTGACAGTGACCTCTCATCTTGATATTGATCCCTTACCTGGAGAGTGACCTTGACATTGAACTCTAATATGAAAATTGATCTCTGACCGTGCTGGGGTCTTGTAGCCTAAGTGGAAAAAGAAAGAAGGAAGGAAGGAAGGAAAGAAAGAAGGAAAGAAAGAAAGAGATAGAGAGAGACAGAGCATGTGTTTGTGTTCACACCTGTACAAGTAACTTTTACTTTACTTAAGTGACCAAAAGGCCTGGCCTTGTTTATATCCTTAATTTGGTGGACGAAAATTTACCAGTTGCTGGCTCTGAGCTGTCAATCAATATAAACTTCTTACTGAATGCCTGAAGTTTCATTGATATTTTCGCCATCCAGGAACTCCGCGAATTGGATATCAAACAAGGAAGTTTGTTTCTATGCTTTTCATAAGCATCCTTAGCGACTTACAGCCAATTGGGTATCGTATTTTTTTTTTTTTTGGAAATAAAAATCAATTATGGCCATAGCTCGAGCCACGTCAGATGACCAGACCGTTTGTAGCACCAGGAGCCACTGACTCTATTTTAACCCAGCATTCTTTCTTTAAGCTTTGAATACTTGAGAAGCAAAATATGGCAGGGTTAAGGAAACGAAATGAAATGAACTGTATTGACCGCACTACAATACATATCCGTAGCAATATGTCAGGTTACACAAATAGATACAAATGCAAATACAGACTTCGGATTCAAAACAGATATAATACCAATGCAAATGCCCCCACCCCCAAGGGTCAAAGTATACACACGAAAAGCCATGTACAGTATGTACACCTAAGGTTAATACCACACACACACACAAACACACACAAAAGAAACCCAAGACTAATACCACCAGTCACACACACAGAGAAGAACTACAATGCGTTTCCTGTTACACTAATGGTACAAGCGACATATTTTTCTACATTTTCAATAACCTCACCATCTTGTAATTTGATTAACATAATAAATATTTGAACAGAATCGTGCTGACTGAATGTTCCCAAATATTTTCAAATGCTTTAATCGCAATTTTGAGAGGGCTTTCGAACAGCTTTCGTTCCATCGAAAAGTGGTATCCAGTTTCGATTCGGTTTCAAATCTTACGTGTCATTTGACTTAATGGTAATTTGTTGGGTCGCTTGTGTCTACCGGTTTCCATGTGTAAATTGTGCGCACAAATACAGAGTGTGGTCATGGTTTTGCGTGTGTCTATTTTTTTTTATCACTGCTAAATAGGTTTCGAGTCTGAAATGGTGTTTCAATTTTACATAATATCATGTTCTTAGTCTAGCTTCGTCGTACTTTGTTTTAACATCTCATCTTTCCATTGGTAAGAAAATTGTGTTTGTAATTTGCGTTTTAAGAATTTTGAAGGGAATATGCCCGATGTGTTACCTTGGTTTTTCCAAAGTTTGTGGACGCTTGTATTGATCAATATATCATTTATACTCTTTACCGAGACTGATTTGTTTTCCATTTCCATGCTGCATTAGTGTGTGTCATTTAACAGTTACTTTTTGTCCCAATTTGCAATTCAAACCGGTTTATGCATATTGTCGCCATTGTTTTCCAGGATATGGAAGTGGTACCAATCCCACGTAAGACAGCTATATTACAAGCTTTACGACGTACACCTAGGCAACTTAAAAAAAAAATCTAACATAAAATCTTTCAACAGACAATCTGAAATATGTGGCAATATTATTTTGTGTAAGACATCTCGAGAACATGACTGTGTGAGCACCCCATACTTCGGAGGTATATGGTAGGATTGGAGAGATAACTTGTTTACAAATCGATGAATACAGTATTAATTTAGCAACACTAACATTTAAAACTCTCTTATGTAAAATTGGCAAAAGGCTTTGCTCCCTTATTAATAAATATCTTTACAGCTCCATCAAAGTAACCCGAACACGAAATTTCAATTCCTTGATACGTATATCTGTTTACTATTTCCAATTTGTTGCCCTGGAGTAAAAATGCCTTTGTGATTTTATTACCAGTCTTGTTGAATATCATAGCTTTCGGTTTGTTTTTACACTCAAATCCCACGTTTTGCAGTAAGAGCTAAGAACATCCAGACAGTTTTGTAACCTTTGTTGACTTTCGAAAAGCAGAATTAAGTCGTCGGCGTAGAGAAGAGAGCTGATTTTCTTCTCTCTCACGGTAACAGGTTCACAATTTACACCGAATGTTTCAGATAGATCATTTACAAATAAATTGGATATAGTTGACTCATAATGCATCCTTGTTTAATTCCTCTTTGGAGTGTTCTGTTCCTTGGTAGACCAGAGTTAAACTTTAATTGTATTTATTTAGTTATTGTACATAATTCTAAACATAGAACCATCAATTCCATATTTTAATTTGTAAAATAAACCATCATGCCTAAATGTGTCAAAACTTTTTCGAAAGTCAACTAAACAAGCAAATATATATTTTTCCCCTTTATGTAATCGAATATAATTCGCATGGCATTAAATTTCTTGAATTTCTGCGAATGTGTTAAAGACCCAAAATTAAATATACCTCGCAAAATTAAGTACCACCAAAGTTTGCCATGTGTTCAATACCGTGTTACATATACTATTCAAATCCTGCGCAAATGAAAGCCGTAGATTTTACATTTGAAACTTCTAATACTTGTACATATCGACTATTTATATGGCTGGTTGGATGAATTTAAAGCACCAAGTTTCACGGGATTTTATTATGCTGTTTATGTTACCATTTGATCATGCCACATGGAAATTCGAAATAATGGAGGAACGTGCCAGTTCCCCAGTGTCACTGAAACCAGTAGCTAATTTGCGACTTTTTATCAGAGGTAAATTCGCAAAATTAAGCACACGCGAAATTTATTTCGTTCACAGTATGTAAAATGATTTTCCTTGGAATGGATAAGCATATCAATGTCGGCATATCAAAATGTGGTCCATTCTAACGTTGTTTCCTTGTCATGAGTCACGAGAATGATTAACACGTTTGAAGAATGGACATTTTCGGAGACATATTGCAAACCCATTTATCGTGCAACAGACAATAACTCGCTTCATTACTCTTTTATGTATTTTACCCCAGAGATGTTCCTTTGTTTGTTTGTTTGTTTGTATGTGTTTTTTTTTTTTTTTTTTTTTTTTTTTTTTTTTGTTTGTTTTTGTGTTTTTTTTTTGTGTCAATTTTTTTTGTTTTTGTTTTTTTCTTTGTTTTTTTTGTTTCGTTTTTTTTTTCTCTTGTTTTTTCTCTTCGGTGGAGTACTTACTGTTGACAGCAATAATGGATGCTTTTCCTTTATGTGTAATGAGCTTTGCAGAGCCACGATTCATGTGGCCAGGAACATTTTCTCGCAGATTCACGATATTTTCAAAATTTTCTCACGAAATGGCCTCGACTATCTGTCCATTTCATTACAAACGACAGAACAAAAAAATAAGAGACATTCATATTTAACTGCGATCCTGTTCACTTCCTGTGTTGCCGGGGCAACAGACTAAGGCTCCCACCATGATCAGGGCACATTTGTATTCAATACTACATAAACATCCATAACTAACACCTATTCAACCAAAAGGGAGCCAGGTTCTGATCAAAGCAGGCATCCTTTATGTTTCAAATATATGTTAATACATTTTCTTCACATTATTCCATGTTTGTGTTGTTTATTTTATTAAGAAAGTACTTTTGACTATGCTAAATGTATGTATCTGCCCTGATGCAGGTGACTCTCGCTTTTGCTCAGTAGGTGTTAGAGTAGGACCGCATTTAAATGTGAATACATCCTATTACCACCATTCTGTTTAAGGGGTGCACGAAAAGACCGACAGAGCTGGGTTTGAATCCTACGCAGTCTTCAGATTTACAGGATTCAAACCTTCCCATGTAAATACATGTGTCTTCAAAACCATCAACACACTGGCGATGACTGATAATCTCCACATCTCTGTTTACACATTAGATATCCGGAATCCCGGCATCCTCCAGATTTTGGCAATTATAGACATATATCTTTATCATGTTTACAAGAAAAGATATTCGGACTCGAATTGTATTATCTTCAAACGTTACAAGCGCTTGACCCTTTCATCCGTTTCGAACATGTAGCAATTTATTCGATGAATAAACCTTTATGACTGCCCTTATTTTCCTTAGTATAAAGTATAGTTCTATTTGTTTTACATGGATTGCGAATCAGGCCAAACCTATATCAATCACTCTGTATGGTATCGATGTTGGCGTATTCTGTCCTACGCAATTGTTCGGTGGAGGTAACCACAGGACTTTGAGAAAACCGCCGTGCACAGTCAGAGTGGTAGGAACGCGTCCCCGGCCGTGAATCGAACCCGGGCGGCAGAGGTGAAAGGCGACCGTGTTACATCTCCGCCAACTGCGCACCCAAGCATCTAAGCAATGAGAACTGCTACCGTAATAATATGATAAAATACAGTTGATGATAAGTTAAAATGGAGGTTATCATATGATTGAATAAATGACAAGTGACTGGGATTTATGATAAAATACATGTCATGATATGATTAAATCAAATTAATAATGTCTTTAATTATTTTTATGATGTCTTTAAATATATTATGAAGTGTTTATTTATAACATAAACTGCACTGGTTTGCTAAGTAGACCACGTTGGGTTCAGTGCAGTGCGATATATTATCATTTTTTGTGCGGTTGTGCAACTACCCTGAATTTATTGCACCGTTGCGCTTTTATTTTTGGCCTGGAATGAGCAGCCAACTAGATTTCCCATGCAATCGGATTGCAACCGCAAGCAAAATAGCAGAAGCATACGTTCGGTTCTGCGAGCAATGTACATAAGACGCTTTGCCCTCATTACTGATTATGGTATACCAGAACTGATGCAAAACACGAACACTTCGATTTAAAGGAAGTCAAGTGGAGAAGGCTTACAGAATCTGAACTGCAATGTTTTATGCTTTATTTTATTTTATGCTATATCATATTGTGCTTGATGTCATATCTTTTGACGCATTATGCTTATTCTGTTTTTTACTATACTCTATTCATTTAGTTTGCTTTCTTTAGTCTCTGGACTATCATTTTACAATTGGCCACTGTTTGCTGTAAAACCGTGCAGTAGTATTTGGTGTCAGCCGTAACGCAGTTTAAAAGTAGTATCATATTTTCGGTAATTCTCTTAGACAAGTTCTTGAGATTACAATTCCGAAAAATCTCAAGTTGCAATTCCAAAATGAGCATAACAAGATAGCACATTGCATAGTACAAAAATGATATATCCGCGATCAAAACAAAAAACGAAAAAACAAAACAAAAATAAGCAAAAACGGAAAAAAACAAAAGAAGACAAAAACTAACCAAAAAAACACAAGTAACAAACAAACAAACAAAAAAGGCAAAAACAGAAACAAACAAAACAAACACCAAAAAAAACAAAAACAAAACAAAACAAAACAAAACAAAACAATAAAAAAAATACAAACAAACAAACAAACAAAAAACAAAACAAAAAACAAAAACAAAAAACCGAAAAAAAACCCCAAAACAATATGTTAAATAGAGAGAGATCAGGGTAATGGGCGTCTGGCCAAATGTCAGCTCGAGAAACCGTTGCTGACGGAAACGTAAAGTGGCGGCCAGCAATGATTTTTGAGGGTGACCTTTGTCGTCAACTGCCGTGATCACCATATATTTATGTCTGTGTGCTTACCCAGGAGTATTCTTTTTTTTTCTAGAAAGTTTTCTTTCTTTCCAGGCAAGTTTGTCCAACATTTCCTTTTTAAAACTGTTTTACGTAGAAACTCAAACCTGTGCACACTTATACTTCCATCCATGAAATCTTGAGTTTTTTTAATGTGTGCAATGGTTTCGAAAATTATGCAAATAAAGGCTACTAGAAAATTTAAATCTTGAGCTATATTTGTGTCTTTTCGTCCGAACCACTTCCTGCTAGTCGTTCTGCTATTCCACAGTAAGAACTCCATAAGCTAACTTGTCACTGTCTAACCTTTATAAATATGGAAATACAGTTGTCGATCATTGCGCAGGCTCTCCTGCAGAATTTTGACATACATGTACGCTGCATCAGCCCAAATAAATTAAACATTCTTCAACTGGTAACTGATCAGAACATGTTTCATAGCCTGTGCCCGCACATGTCTCTCTGAGTAGCTGCTCATTGTCTAAGCTAAATATTCAACAAAGACAATATTGGATGTCTCCAAAACTGTTATAGATGCAGGTAACCAATCGAATTTAAATTTATAGGCTTGCAACATTGCACATTTTTGTAATTTATATGTGACCTCTCAAGAATAATGGTCAAAGTCATTCGGACCTTAGAAATTTTATCTAACCATAACTCTGTCAATTTCCATCTAATTTTGACCATGTTGGACCTAACTTGTAGGTATTGCAAAAGTGCATATTTTTGTAAGTAACATCTAACCTCTAAACATAAAAGGTCAAGCTCATTTGGACCTTTGAAATTTTCATGCAACCATATTTACAACGTTCAAAGGCACACAGATTTGCTTTGAAGCAAATTTTCATCTAGCCAATGGTTCCTGTTGGGCTGAGATTGTAGAGATTGGAACACTGTACATTTTTGTGATTTGCATGACCTCTGAAGGTCAAAGGTGAAGGTCATTCGGGCGTTTGATATTTTCATCTAGCCAGGACCTGGTTAATTTTCATCCAATTTCAGCGATGGTATTGCAACACTGCACATTTTTGTAATCTACATGTAACCTTTAGTGGTCAAAGGTCAAGGTCATTTGGACCTTTGAAATTTTCATGCAACCATATTTACAACCTTCAAAGGCACACAGATTTGCTTTGAAGCAAATTTTCTTTTCTCGTTTCTTCTATTGAAAGTCTTTCTTTGTTTACAAAGTCTTCATAGGCGCTACTGAATGGACTTGGGAGTCCAGAGTCTTTGGTGATTTGGGTCGTACACCCATCCCAACAAGACTGGGTCCCCCTTAGTGTATCAATATACTTGTTTGCAAAACCAAACACGTGGTTAATTGTCTATTCACACGTGTCTTATTATACATGTGCAATCTGATTGGTTTCACACTCACGTTACGACCTGATCCGGCGTTTCCCACTGACCTAATGACCTACGTAGGCCTAAAAACTTCATATCAAAATGGCGTACAGTTGCTCAGCTTCGACGTTGATTTTGTTCATAAACATCACAAATTCTGAGTCATTCAAACTTTAACTTACAAAAAAGTACATGACCACACACGATCTTTCCTCAGGAAACATTTATTCTTGTCATACGCTACTATTTAAAAGAGAAAGATGATATACATTATGCGCTTCAGTGGCACACAGATCGAAAAATGGTGCAAGATCAAATGGTACACCACTATTGACCAATCATATGGCTGAATTTTCGCTTGAAATACAAGACTGTATAATAATACATTGTGTACAACAATTGCAAGTTGACGTATAATAATGATGATGATGATGATAATAATAATGATGATTATGATAATGATGATAATAATAATGATGATAATAATAATAATGATAAAATACTACTACTACTACTACTAATAATAATAATAATACCAATAATAATTACACGTCATAGAACAGGTGTGAACAACTGACCAGTGGGAGCAGCTAAATTTGGATATCTGACAGGCTTCAGATTTTATGGGTAGCAACCAGGAGAATTTGTCAGAAGTACCATACTGGTGACGCACGGGTCCACCTACTGGTGACGTCTGGAAACAGCTCCTGCTGACGTATCCTATTAACGGATAATGCTGTTGAAGGCCACCTAACGGTGATACTTGAGCTAATTCGACGATTTACTAAGAATAATCCGCTGTTGAAATTGGGTTTAGTATCTCCATTGGGACCGCTGACACATAATTTCCGCACCTAGTTCCAAGACTCTGCCCGTGGAGCATTGTGGTAGTAAAGTTTCCATGACGACTTTTACAAACTACTTTACTAGGTGTGTTGTGGGCGGTGAGCTAAATCGCCCAACTCTACCCCGTCAAAGGTTTGAACAAAGTAATATACGACATAAAAGTAAACCGTTGTCTGTGCCCTTCCATTTATTTATCTCCATGGCTTCATGGCTATTAATAACACGATAGCCAGCATGTCTTGCCGTGGACACTCACAATCACAGTGACAATAACGCTTTTAAGGCTGTATACGCATTAAGCGAGGTAAAATTAGGACCGTTCGAGGACAAACCTTTATTTTCTGTCATCGGAGCCTTGTTGTTTTTGCTTGAAGCTTTTGCTATTAGACTGAATTTAAGTACATTTATACATGTCTGAGTGGCACAAAATATGGACTTTGCAGCTATTACATCAGGCAGAATACTTACCGTGCTACTTTAGATACTTGATTTAATTCTTTATTAGGTGCATCGGGTATCATCTTACAACAGTACACAATTGATCGTCATTAATTAATATCAAGTATACGCTAAGCGAAGCACAGTTCAGATATATATATATATATATATATATATATATATATATATATATATATATATATATATATATATATGTATATATATACATACATACATACATACATACATACATACATACATACATACATCCGAACTATAACATTGCATGCTGTATCGGACCAGGATCAGTTTTACCAGAGTACGGTGCGTCCCAGCTGAACACATTCACGGCTGATTTTCTCGTTTCTCTCGCAAGGGCTACGTTGCAATTGCCAACTCATAGGCATGGGTGCTGTAACCAATTGTAGTGGCTACGCCGTTTATTTGAAACATCATATTCTTCATCGAGACGTATATTTGACACTTGAGACTGCGTTTTGGAAAACCGACCAAAATGGCAAAGTTTCAGAACAGGCATATGATCCGCTCTTCCTTTCATGTGCATTCGTGTACGCGCACTGCCTCACACACACACGTGCGCGCGCACACACACCCACACACACACACACACATTTTTCTTCATAAACACTTTAAATGTACCTATACAGAAACAGTATCTCCTTATTAGGAATGCAATGCA
>CAXHWN010000021.1:0-30000 GCA_964020975.1 Hermodice carunculata | reverse complement strand
CATAACGGATGTCCTGTAACCCCATGTCATTCCATATGCGGGTGCCATTGGAGACAACTTCATGCTGATGCACGACAATGCCAGGCCACATGTTTCAGCTGTGGTTCGTGATTACCTGGATAGTGAGAGTGTTGAGGTGATGGAATGGCCAGCATGCTCACCTGACCTCAACCCGATTGAGCACCTGTGGAGCCATAAGAAAAGAAATGTGTACCAGAAGATGGGTCCTAACTCACACTTCGCAGATCTACGGCGTTATCTTCTGGAGGAGTGGGACAATATACCTCAGGCACTTGTGAGAAAGCTCATCTACAGCATGCGAAAACGCTGCCAACAGTGCATTGACAACCATGGTGGGTACACATCCTATTGAATGGACATTTAAAGGTGCTTTATGTGATACAGTGATGAGTCAATTTCTGCTCTATTGAACTCAGAAAATGCCTTAACTTTAAGTACAGTCTGTGACAACTTTTGATGCAACCAAGCACCACCTGTGATAACTTCTGATAGGACTCTACACTCAGTTCATATTCATGTTTGAGCGCTCTACAGGTACTCTTGCGAACTTGTGATTCAGACTTTGTCTGCTTATTGACATTGTGCAATGAAGCATAACTTCATTTGATCAGAATTTCCTCTACAGATCTACTCTAAAGTGTATACAGAATAAAAGAAGCATTGAATATATTCAAAATATGTATGTGTTTTTTTATATAAGAATTGCTTTTAGTGGAGGGTTATTAATTTTGCCTAGTTTATATATATGTATATATATATATATATATATATATATATATATATATATATATATATATATATATATATATATATATATACATATACATATACATATAAGCATTCTTGTGTCTGTTCAGCATTAAGAAATATAAATAAATCATTGTATTCAGTTCACACACACAAACACACAGGGGTCAAGTAATGTCAGTAAAGGAGGTCATGAATCATTTACTTATGAATTATGAATGGGTGACCTACAAAAAGCTTTCTAAAGCACACTTTGTCACAACCTGCAAGGACAAGATGCATGCTGATCCAGGCGCTCATTGTTGCGCATTTAGTGCAGTGTGTTGGGGAGGCTCCCACCTAAGGTCACACTGACTTGCGTTAGGCTTAAGGCTGGCGTAAGCGGTCTGAGCAATAGGATTTCTATACCAAATCAATATTTTATATTATAATGATTAACATGATCACATAGTCATGACTGTCAATGAAAAAGGTGGATGAAGATGGCAGCGGAGACAGATATGGGTATATGGAACCAAATGCTACAGGTCATGTTTGGTGATGGACAATGCCATGGGGGAGGGTGGATGTTCTATATTGATATTTCGTGGTTGTGTTGTTTAACCTGTATGGATGTATGGGAGAGCATGAGACTGACCTACTGATATGCAGGTCTTATAACACTTGGCTACGCATTCAACCACAGTGTATGCCCAAATAATATAATCCTCACTTGCCTATAACTCCACTTTAAAGCCCTAAGTTAAAAAGTCGTAAATACTTTAGATATTCATATGATGTCAGGTTTTTTTTTGAATGATACTGCTTTATCACAAGATCGATCTGGAGTCACTAACTTTATAATCCACCAGGTTGACATCAGTCATTGAAGTGTGTTCTGGGCATATATGTGTCTCTCAAAATCAGAAGTTTATTGGATTATTTCTCTAATCGCGTAGAGGATAGTTGTCACTGTAAATACAAAATACGGAAGCACATAAATCGACTTTGACTCTGTATAAATATACATCAGTTGTGCGTCATGCAAACGGGATGGAAAAAAATCAATTCAAAGATAAACATTGTTTTTCCAGAGGGCTTGTCAGAAATATATAGATACACACTATGCCAAGATATGTCATGGATCATTGGCGGACAGGGTGGTTGCTGAGAATTTCAATGTGCCTTCACACAATGATGTTTTGAAATTGTTTTATTTGTAGAAAACAATAATCAGCCTGAGAGATCTACATTGTCAATGTTGAAATCCTGGAGGGTGGGTGAAATATTACCTTGATTGGGAAGCCGAGGAGATGATATATTATATACAAACAATAAAGTACCATATCTTACATTAGATTGATGAAAGCTTCCCACAAAGTTATGCAAGGATTGAATAGATGTAGAATAACAGAGAATGACATCTTGACCAATTTGCATGGTCTAGGTAACGAGGATCTGATAGGTGACCCCGTGAAACAAGAATACTGTTTGAAGGTTGCACTTTTTAAAACTCTTTGATGTACGTCCAGACCTGGAAGATAAGACGGAGAATGAACAGTCTATGGAAGATGGACTTTTACCCTCTGTGCCTCGGGACAAATGGATGCCTCAGGACAAATGGACTAAAGCTTGGCTTGATGTAAATGCAGAGTCTACCCAGTTTGAAGACAAACATATTTTTGTGTGTGTGTGTTCTAGTTAAGCATGTCTGAAGCATAAAAATGAAGAAAATTCCAAATGTGTTGAAGTTGTTGATAGCCCCCAAGTGGACAGAATAGTGACCTTAGACTTCCCCATCTCTAGACTAACTTATTTCATCAAGTGGCTGTATTTGTACTACCAAATCAGCTTAAGGGAAGCAAACAATCAAGCCGGTAAACTTGAACTTGATGAGACAAAGCAATGTGTCTTGAAAAACACAGTGGATTGCTACTTTGACCAGGCCAAGTGTTCAGTGTCATGTTCTCAGATGGTTGGTGCCTTCAGAAATGTCATGTTGCAGTTACAGCTTGATATGTCTTCATACCTCTAATCCACTGTGCTGATGTGTAGCATGCCTCAGCATGATGTGTAAACCTCAGCTACCAAGAAAATAGATTTTTTAACCCCCATTTCTCTTTTCCCTACACCCCAAGTCCAACACTCTTTGAAGTTAAAAACTGATCACTGTCACATCCTCTCAGCCAGTTTGTCAGTTTCTTTTGATTACTAACACAGCTTTCCTTGTCCAGTGTCCTTTGCTTAATGGTGCAAAATAGATGCAAAACTTCACTTTCTGTCCCCAAATTTTTATAATCAATGTGTCAATTAAATATAGCGTTGTCTGAAATTAACATAATTGCCACATTACTGTTGAAATTTGAAAAGAAACTCACTGGATGACGCTAGTAATAACCCCTTATCTATTGACTAATGTGGTATCTCATTTATTACGTAATTGCAATTTGGTTGAATTATTGAATGTTGTTTGAAGTCCAGGTCAAGTCTGAGCCCTGCAGCCAAGGCTAACAAGGAGAAATGGGGGTGAAAACCACCCAACGACATGGCTTTTAGTCGGGTATCTTTAGCTGAAGTGTACACAGCATGAGATGAATTATTGAAAGAACTCTGAAGGATGTGAAAGACATTCGTGTAGACTTTTACAAAGGTTTTGCCAAAGTTTATCAAATGGAGGAGATGGTCAAGTTATCCTGAATCAATGAACACGGTGGTCTGTAATGTAGAAGACTGTTGAAATAACAAGGCAAACATGGTACGATTATCATACCATTAAATCCAATAATGTCTGCCAATATGTATACAAACGTGAATATTTCACTCTTGTCCAAAATGTCTTTTTGTGAAACCATGTACCCATTTGATGTGCTGTTCTGGAAAGTCTCGCCAAAATATGGACGTCAAATAGTGGCATCACTAACTTGGGCTGAAATAGACATGAGCTACTACTGGGCTATGACGGAAATGACATTCATAGGCACTTGTTCTGGGATGTTATTTATGAAGGCTGACTATTTTCACCCGAAAGCTGGCAGTGGTGCGCCGAAATATATGACCTGATGGGTTTAACTAGAAAGTGTTGCAATGTACGACGTATGTGCACATACTTATGCAAGCGTATTAACAAATACGCATCTTGAATGTGTGGCACTTCCGGTGAGCGAAAAAGGTAGCCATTTGCACAACTAGTGATTGCCGTCATCGCTAAACAAAAGATTGACGTCACGTTTAGCTTATTGGTGTCAACACGTGGTTGACTAACGTGACAGGCAGTAGATTAACATAAGAAGAAATTAAGCTTATTATTTAATGTGCTTCATTGACGTCACAGTTATTGTCCTTTTGAAAAAAAAAAATCATTGCAGACTGGCATCAGGAGGGGATAATTTTATTATGTTTTCGAGATAAATAAATCGACATGACACTTACGGTTGCCTAATATGACACTTTTCAAAATGTTGGCACCTCTGAGATTGATAGTGTATAGGAGTAAGTGAGGAGCATCAAGGAGCAACATAGGAGCAGCCCAGATGAAGGTACGAGCAGCTTGAAGCACTTAGGTGCAGCTTGGAGCAGTTTGGAGCAACATGGAAGCAGGTTGGAGTGAGATATTGAGGTCACCCCCCCCCCCAAAAAAAAAATGTATCTTGATCTAATAAAATGATCCTGATTACTGATTCCTGACAAAGTAAAGATTCGTTTCGATACAAATTTATGAGGCATTTTCAGTTTGTATAAAGTTTGGTGAATCTTACTATTTGTTTTTTTAATTTATTCAATCTAACAGTCTGAAATGAAGGTTTTTAATTTAAATCTTTCGTTTTAACAAAATTCATTCAGAACACAGAATAGGTTCTGACAAAGAGATCTGAGCAAGACATATGGAGCAAAAACTACCTTAGGAGCAGCTAAGAGCAACTTAGAAGCACACTGGGAGCATGTTTGCAGATCACGTGATCTAATTTGCATATTTGGGGGTTGACATCATCACTAAGAAGAAACAAAGGGTCACTTTGATACAAATTTATGAAGCATTTTAGTGTTCTTATGGAGTGGTGAATTTTCGTCGTTTTGGTTCTGTCATGTTGCAAGTTATTGGCTTATTTGACCGCAAAATGCCCAGGAAAGAATAATAGCAATCTTTCGCCAATCCCGCATCTGGCCTCTCATGGTTGAAAGTGTTCACAGTGAACCAGACTGGTAATCGATGGTAGAAGATATTTACAACATGGTATACAGAATGCAGGATGGCTGATTGCATTACATCTATTCACAATAGATGTGATGAAAATCCAAAGAGTTTCGGGTATAACCTGCAAAACAGATTTGTTGCCAAGCTCTTACTGTGATCGTGACTGCCACAAATCAAATTTTTACAATGTGTCATCTGAGGATGATGAAACCTGCTCTGACATCTCCGAACAAGATGAAGAAGTAAAGAAAGATGTCAAAACCGGATAAAAGAAAGACATCTTTGGCACCTATCGGCCTAAACGTGAAACAAAGTCCATTGAAGATGAGAGTGATGATGAGCATAAATGTACATGGGAGAAAATCATTAGCAAAGCCTGGCATAATATTAAACCAACCTATGATCAAGCCTTCAATGATTATCTAGAAAATGGTCAAGATACAGAGATGGCTCTTAATAAAACCTTTGAGGAAATTCAGATCGACTTACTTATTTGTATTTGTGTCTTTTTGTCCAGAACCACTTCCTAGCAGTCATTACCCTATTCCATAGTCCAAACTCTTCACTCTCCATAAGATAAACTGTCACCGTCTAACCTGTATACATATGGCAGTACTATTGTCCATATTGCACACGTTCTTCTGTAGAATCTTGTATTAGCCCAAATATATTAAAGGGTCTTCAGTGCGTAACTACTCAAAACATGTTTCGGAGCCTATACCCGTAATGTCACTCTGAGCAGCGGCTCCTTGTCCAAGCTAAATATTAAGCCAAGACAACCCACACAATAATGAATAATATGACCGTGGCAAAAGGTAAATTAGCTGAATACGTGAAGTTTTGCTTATAAATGCAGAGTTTTATTCTGAAAGAAGAACATCTGTCAAACAAAACATAATTACTAAATTTATAGAGTACAAGTTCAGGTAAAAACAATTTTACGTACCCCTGAACCAGTATGTGCCCTTTCTAGCTAGATGGTTTATCCTAATAACACCTCCTGCCAGGGTATAACTGAAGTAGAAACAAACAGGGGCATTATATTCAGTTCCTTTGAGTGTAAAATAAACATTTGCAGCTAGACCACCTCTACAAACCAAGGGAAATCCTAACAAGCACTGTAACAATGGACATCCTGCACCAGAAATGTAAAACAAACTCCATGATGGCACCGACTCCTCACTTTGAAAGTCTCCAAACAATTAAGCTCTATTTCACTGCCAACCTTGAGTCAATGTTTCAACGTTATGTGTCAGGTTTGTGACACTTGAGAAAATTCTGTCAATTTTTGAGTAATTTTTTAATATTAGGTAACTATGCATTAAGGCATGCCAGAAAAGCATGAAAGGCATTAGCATTTATGCCACATACATGTTATTTAAGCATAATTTTTTCTTAACACAATTTTAAGTACAATTGGGCAAACTTGTAACTGTCGTAGGCCACTGCTTGCTACCGATAGCCCCATGGGGTTTAACTTGACAGTAAAAATGTAAGCCTGAAATCACTGAAAATTAATATAAAAAATAATGATGCCAAAAGAAAAAACTAAGTGGCACAACAGGCAAGTCTAAAAACTGTAAAATTATTGTAGCCAAACTTTCTAATAATATTTGGATTTTTACAGCAAAATTTGTAAGGCAAGTCTGAAAAGAATCAGTCATCAGTATTGAAGTCAAGAGAATGCAATCAAAATGTAATATTTCCTAACTTAATGCAATCATTCTTTTTTTATATTCAAATATATTTGTTGATAGACTAAACTAGGCAAAACAGATGAAGAAAGACTGCACCTGTCGAAAAGTCAGAAAAACTGCACACATAGTACAAGAAAGACAAGATTTTGGGAGACGAGGAAACCATGCAGTATGCCCTGAGCAAACGAATATTTGTGTTTCAGCAACAATTACCGAACACCTAGATGTGCCTTGGGAAGGTAGCGAAGACGGTGATAGTGACGAAAGCATGGAAAGTAATTGATAGAAGTATTCTCCACATATAGAAGAGGGATTTCCAACAGAATAGCCTTAGATAGTGGATGAGTACCTGATTAAAGTGAAAAACCATATAAATTGTTTACAAGTTGTCAAAACTTTGGCTAAAGTTAGAGAGTTGTTGAAATTGGACACATTAATCAGATAATGTGACATCGTTACCCTAACTTAAAGTGTAAGTAGGAGTAACAATTTGATGAAACAAACTAAATAAACAAATCAAAGACATTTGCGCAGACTTTCATGTGTTATTTGATGAAGCATGTCCTAGTCCGGCGCTGGTATAGGTGAGGCACCAGTTATATAGCCCAGATGCTGGACAGAACATGATCTGTGCATCGTAAGTTTGGTTGGCTGTAAAATACAATAAACTAATGTAGCGCATGAAAGGATCAAAAAGTGCTAGTACAGTGAGGTATTTAAGTTTCCCCAACTTTATGCTACAAAGCCGTTTCATTGCATTGTAAATTGTATAAGAGTATAAGTAAATTTATCAATAGGTTACTTCATATGACAAATTGGACGGCTCCCAATCTGCAGGTCGCCTGAACATATTCAAACATTCCTTCCTGTGTTGTTTGCCCTTCTTGTGAAGCAAACTTTGCAAAGTAACCACTTCATCCAGGGATAGTCTGTTTTGTAGGTGTATTTCCTGGTGTCTGCAGAACAGATTGGTACCCTGCAGTTATACACAGGCATTTTGATTATATTAAAAGCAACACAAGCAATAAATTATCAATGTTTCTCTACCGTCTTCCGGTCATCTATGAACTTCTCAATGTATCCCTATGTCTTCCAGGGCTGGGTGTCCTACTTCTTGCTAAGTAACAGGGTCTCGCGGCATGGGATCCTGGTATTTAAAATGGGTATTGAATATACTGCACCGGCGGCATTGTGTTCTGCTTGATCTTATCTGGATCTTTTGTCAAAGCATTACCATAAAGCGATAGAATATAAGGTAAATAATTCGGGACTGATTTGTTTGGGAAAGCATTGAAATAAGCAACTGTTTATGTATGCAGCTAACGTTGATAGATGTTTAGAATACAAACATTCTGATTGCACGCGAGGTACAGTGGGCTACATCAGTATGCTAAAAAATTAAAATTTGAAAAATTGAAACAGACTGAAGATGTGTTTAAAATGACTACCATGACAGAAGAAACTTGCCTTTTCCCCTCACCCCTGACTCTTTACAGTACCTCCAAAGCAAGCCCTGTTCAATTCTAGTCATTGACAGAATACTGTCCGTGAATTGCATGGAGAAGCAGGCAAATGTTCAGAGAAACATATTTGAATTTAGGTGGATCATGGCTATCGAAAATCACTCAGAAAGTAACTATGTGTGAATCAGGTTAACTTTTCTTGCCACTGAATTCAAAAATTGTCAACAGCTTTCCTCGACAAAAAGTATTGTCATTGCATACGGAACATAGCGTTAATAAGAGAGGCAAAGAGCACTGAAAGAGATGTGTGTTTCCAATACAGATCTGTTTTATCATTACAGTGTTTTTAATACAATTTGTTTTGTATGTTCGCAGATGCTACAACGGGATGCATAGCCCATATGCAAGCAGGTGGTACATTGCATAGGGAGTGCCGGAATCAAAAGAGGTGACATATGCTAATGTGCTGAGTGTAGCAGATTACCTGAATTGGGTTACATTTGAACACGGCACGTCAGGAGCTCTCACCTTTGCCACAGAGGGCCAGGGTATGTGGGCTCAGAGGTGCTGCACAATTTTGGCCGCCTGTGAATAATATTATATAACTACCAGACAAAACATGAGGCAATATGGACGCTGCAACAGTTGTGTATGGTTACCATAATGCATGGAGGCAGGAGTCCACCGTGCTGGGTCTTGCAAAGAAGGGTAAGGAAGCACCTAGGCAACTCCCACATGAGGAACCCCTTTGCAACGCCAGGCCGAGAGGTCGTGGAGAACTTACTGTCCACGAATGTGGTGCACTGCACACTTCAACAACTGGGCCTTCACCCATAGCATTTTGAAGGAAAAAGGGATAATCCCATCAACGAATTGGAGAGACTTTGATAGGAATGGGACAGTTGGAGATGAGAGACTTTGGTTTAAACATTCTCTTGTTGGAAAGAGACAATTGGGAAACAGGGCAGTGTCCTATACAAATCCCTCTTGTACATAAGAAGAAGAGTTGTACGATTCACAATAATGACGGACAAGATACATTATGTAGGAAAACATCACATAACCAGGACGGATAGTATGGTAATGCCATACATAGTAAGGAAGGTCGTCACCCGACGCCATTCAGATATATATACAAAGAAGCCGAACTATGTCTACCAATACATAATATACATTGTATATACAACAGACTAGGTCTGGCTGCTTTTGCTACCATCAAATGTACACTACAACAAATAGCTTAAGTTACTGCTCCAGACCTGCCCATAGCTTTTATGTAGTCATAAAAAGCTGCAAAATTGATATAAGAGATAAATTTGCCCTTGACCGAACATTATATGTACTGCATTCTTTAGCAGAGCTTGGCACAAGGTTTAGCAAATATTGTGGGGCATTTCACATGTGAACTTTGAAAAATAAAATAAGTTCATTCTTTTAAAGACTTTTAGACTATTTTTTTAGGCTGTATTCTTTATAAATTAAGTCATGATTTGTGCCAGATGTGGCCCCTGTTATACGTCATGCTGCAACCAACTGTACATTTTCTATTGGTTCCAATTCCTGTACAGTACAATTTGCTCTAACGACTGACCGACATTCGAAAAGTCGGCGGATAAAGAATATATAAAGAATTTCGAGAGTCTTCCTGCTAATACAAAACTGTTGATATTTAAGTACGTTTACCATTTTCATGCCCTTAGTTACTCGGTCTATAATATGACTAGACCATGTTAGGTCACCGCGAAATATTAAACCTAAATGCTTGTATTCGTTTGGGTTTTGTAAAGTCTTATTCGTGAAGTTGAGATCGAATTATTGCAAGGGTTTTTTCTTTCTTAGAGATGGTGATGCATGTACTTTTTGCAGGCTTAAATGATAGCTATGGCCGCGACAAATTCTTTATTGCCTGGAAGTCAGTGTTGAGAGAATTGGTTGCGGCATTGGTATCATCACCCCTTAAAAAATTGTTATATCGTCAGCAAAAAAATGGATAGACGACCGCCAATTTCAACAATGTCATTTGTATAAATGAGAAACAATGGTGGTCCTACGACCGAGCCTTGGGGGACATCTGCCTGCCTTGCTCTGCCAAATTGAGACTGGCCATACCATAAAACAACCCTTTGCTTTCACCCTTTTAAGTAATCACCAAATCACTGCGACAGGGAACTATTCACTACCGACTTTTTCAGTTTAAATAGGAGTACCGGGGGATAGACACAGTCCAAGGCTTTAGTTATGTGGCAGAAAACTACTTTGACATCATTCTGCATATTGACTGCCTCACAAAAGTGATGATATAGGTAAACAAGTTGATTAACTACCAGGCAGGATAAATCTGGACTGGCTTACTGATATAATTATTTTATCACAAAGGAAATTAAAGACGTATTTGAAAGCAACTTTTCCAAATTTTACTTTCACAGCTTAGGAGCGAAATTGTTGTATAGTTGTTACATAGATTTGGAGACCCTTTTTTGAAAGATAGGCACAACATTTGCCTTTTCCCGTTGGGCAGGGGACCTGCATTTAGACAAGGAGATATTGAAAAATTTGGGATGTGGCTCCGAAATGACGGAGGCTGTTCCTTGAGCATTCAGGCTCCCATACCATCACGGCCATTTGCCTTGGAAATATCAAGGCTTTCCAGAATCCAAAAAAAACTTTGTGAAATAGATTCCAAAGTGTTGATCGGAGTGTCGGCAGGCTCAGACAGAGAAACATTTGAATCATGGGCTTTGGTTTGGTTGAGGGAAAAATTATCTAAGATATCAGCTTGCTTTGGTGTTATTATAGATAAATGTTCTTTGGTACAGTGTTGTGTATTATTCACAGAATCTTCCAGACGTTTGTAATAATCTTCCTCTGCCTATCTGAGATCATTAATATATTTATTGCATAATTGCCTAAAATATGGCCACAGTGATGACATAAGCTTTGCTTTTGATTGTATATGCTCAGCTTTCTGCTTGGAGGAATGAAAAGCAGAAGTGTACAAGGGAGTATCGACAGGCCGAATTGTCTTGTCTTTACTCGGTATACAATTCCTTGCAACCGACGAAAAAGTGCTGGTGCACTGCGACAAATTGTATCAATGTCATCTGAGTCACAGCAGGCGTCCAAATCACATTCAAGAAGCTTTTTTCTAAATTTTATCAATATTTGCTTTGTCATGTTTTGCAAAATGCACGCCTATGTGTGAAATGTCACATTACCTAAGAGTGACGGCTCTGCTATAGGTGGTGTAGATAAAGCCAGTCTAGTTAACTTGATTTTACACAGTCAGTGGTCGGAGATTCAAGTTTACTGGCAAAACAGACTAGTGAGTGGCAAACAAGTGAAACCATACGAAGTATACTTGGACATAGTGTTAAATTATGCTGTAGAGGCAGACGAAAGTCAATTGGAAATTAACCTGTACTTCAAAGACAATGCAGATTACATGGATGAAACAGACCCCCTGACTAGTTTGAATTTCGGATTCACATTATGAAACTCCGACACAAATAAATGGTCCAAGCACGACCTGATGGGACCCCTGTATTCTGGCACGTTTCAACACCCTCTTCTCTTACTCGATGGTATTCTAGTCATGATCAATTTGGCACCTACTTCACAAGCCTTCTCTCTGATGAAGGTGGGCACAGAGAACTACACAGTGGATATTCAAATGGTGAAACTGTTGATATGCATGTTTAGAATCGGCCAACACCTTACATGGAGATCAGTCCACTTATGAAAAATACAACAGACTAGTACCCCATTATGAGGTCAGACCTCATGACACATACTGTGGCACAAGGTACTCCAGACATTCAACTCAACTACAAAGGAAGTCACCATTGCAATATGCGTGTTGTAGTGCTGATGCAAAATTTTTATGAGTGAGGCACAGTGATCATGCGCCGAAATTGTCAGTATTTAATTTTAGGTAGCATGCCTGTGAATTTGCAAACAATCAAGAACATGAGTCCATACATGTTTCCAGACCAGCCAAAGTATATGATGGACATGTAGGAGAAGCCACCTCAAAAACCACATGGATTTCTGGTGATTGATCTGAAACTGGCAATATCCGACCACAAACTACTGAGAGCAAATACTACGTCACACACATCTGAGCCAGCAAAATTATCAGCACATTATTTAAAATCCCTTATGTCCATATCTGAGGATTCAGAAAGTGAAAGTGAGGAGAATGATGTGAGACATCAAATGTCTGTGACAAAATATGACACGCTGCTATTTATGAAATGGTTACAACGTCCTGAGAACAAGACAAGTCAAGATCCTCCACAATAGAAAGAATTTCATAAAAGCATAGCTCAATGCACGGATATAGACAAATCATTCATGCAGAGTACCAAAGCATTAGCACATTAATGTGTGTAGAAATGAAATGGCGTGAGACCACACCATAAAATACCTTGCTTTATGTGTCCACAGACAAGGGTCACCTTTGAACTAACTGTGTGTGATCATTCCAGGACTATTGATGACTATTTGTCACCAAATACAATGAACTGGTGGCTTACGTGGAAATACTGTGAAACTGTATGGAAACCAGATCCAAAGATGATGATTAAAATGTTTTTGCATTGCCCAACTTGTAAGAAAACATCTGTTAGTAAAGAGAAAAACATATCAAACAAGAAAATATAAATCGGAGCATGAAAAGACTGAAAGCATCAATGTGGAACCCATATACTGAAAAACTATAAGTACCAGTAAAAAAGTATGTACGCAGCATTTTACCCCATTATACTGTAATAGCATGGCTGTTATGTACTGCTGACTAGTGAAAACTGCCAACTGTTATACCCTGGAAACCATGGAATCCACTTTCATCTACTATTACTACAGGAATTAAATTTATCAGAATGTTGAGAAGTTGCTGCCATATTCATATTGACCAAGCAGAAAAACAAACATCCCAACAGTTGCTGGCGTTTTGTGATATTGTAGGCTACACTATTGTGCGGAAGAGTTCAAGACAAATATTATAAAGAATATCACTATCAGATAAACATTTTGTCACCAAACAGTTCACCCGTGTTATGCAGAACCCCGTTTGACAAATACACACCTTCATGTTAAACACTTATGGTCAACCTTCAAATACTTGTTATTATGACATTGCATTATGTTTTTTGGCATCCCCATTTCGAAGTTGAAAACCAATATACCAGACTTTGGAGCCTTCAATCCACCATGGCAGCTTTTTCGTCAACAAAAAGGAGGAACATGTTCCAGAGAAGGGCCAAGATATTACCAGCTGTCTCCAGTCATTGCACAGGACCTCCACATAAAAGCCAAGCTGCAAAAGATGAAAAAGGAGAACCGCATGAAGGCTAAACTATCTCAAAACCTCACTGATCGTTGAATTTCTGTGTAAAAATTGAAGAAAATAAAGTCATGATTATTTGAAATCAGAAGGGCTTGTTTGTCAACTGATGATATACTTAGACTTTTTTCTGAAAGAACACTTACACACACAAGCAAGTAATTAACGCCATGTACAAAATTGACCAGGTATGCAAAGATAGGAGAAAGGACTTTCTTGATCCCTTTTGTCATTATATCACACCACTATTACCCCGCTATGGTGCCTTAGATCAATGTGCTTGCTTAAGTGACTCACCATTATTTAATGATCCCTTTTGTCAACTGTGTCCAGCCAGATTGTTGTTACTCTAGCCCTGTGCCCCAAGACTTTCTAAATCATACTGTGACAGTTTTATTTTACTTTTTTTTTTTTATTATTATTATTTTATGATTATTTTTTTGGCACCTGTGCAGTCATCATTTTTAAACCCCTGCGGAATATGGGGCTATAAAACGTGAGGCATTAATTTGAAGGACAACATTATGTAACATCATTTAATCGTGCGATGGAGGCCTGAATGTAGTGTTCATCTCATACACCAGCAGCAAGGAATTTCGGACAGAAGGGAGCGATAAGGGCATTTTTATTAAATGTCGGGTTTCGTCAACCATCCAATGCGCATATTCTGGTAACACACTCTTGCAAAAGTATGCGCACATACATCCTTACATTGGAACACTTTTTGGGTACACCCATCAGGTCATCTAATTCCACGCACCACAGCCAGCTTTTAGGCGATAAAAGCCACCCTTCACACATAGATCCATAATTTTTATATGGATTGAGAAACAAGCCACACCTATATTTATCACTCTCCATGGCACAGATGTTGGCGAATACTGTCCCACCTACTTGTGAGGTGGAGGAAATGGAACAACTCAGAGAAAATCACCGTGCACAGTCAGAGTGATAGGGACTCTTTCCGCTCGCTTCCCCGGCCGTGAATCGAACCCGGGCCACAGAGATGAAAGGCGAGCGTGTTGAAGCTCTGCCAACTGTGCATAATGACCTCCCTTCATGCATGACGTCCCAGAACAAGTTTCATGTGTCGTTTGCTTCCAAAATGTCGGGAGACATTGTCCCATAACAAGCGCCTACAGTCAGTTCCTGGCAGCAGCGCACGTCTATTTTACCCCAAGTTAGTGATGCCACTGTTTGGCGTCCATATTTCGGCAGGACTTTCCGGAACAGCAAATCAAATGGGTACGTGTACACTGTAGACATTTTCAAAGAGTTTAAAAGGAAATAGACCTTGATGTAGTTAAAATCATGAAAGATACCTTGTACGTCCCTTCTCAATCTAGAATGGCTAAGGCACAACCCCTGAAGTCTCCTGCAACATTGAGCTAGACGTGCTTGGTCTTGCAAAGGTGAATACAAGTACTCAATAATGTGTAATAATGAGTCGGCATTTAAATCTGCAAGGCACCATTTCCGCCAGGTTTTCATATTTGGGTTCGTGGAAGTGCATTGAGTCATTTATTGAGAAAGATGGGTATTCTAATGTCATGCACTTGATGTAATGTTTTCTTTATTTCGACTACATTTGCATAAAAAGAGACACGTAATTATGCCTCCGACATTACAAGTTTATTGCTCCACCGAACTTGATGTCACACACAAGATTTTGATGGCCTAATGAATCAACCTCGTATTTATCTGATAAATCCCTTTGAAGATGCAGAAGATTTTGCTTTAACATGAACATTTAACTCCTGTGTGATTTTCAATAGATATCCAGAACTAATGCCGAATCTTTACAAAATGATATTGAATTTGGCAGATAAATATATTATGTTATGGCTTGGTTATCTTTCACCGCAAAAACGCAAGACGTCAATCTAACAAATAAGACGCATGTCAAAATATCATGTACAAAGTATTTTGCAAACTTTTATGAGATGGTTTTTACTGACAAACTGTACCACTAAGATAATTTTATATGTGGCAATGATGACGTCAAATCCAACTCGAGAGCTCATGGCAGTATTGTTCCACTGACATGGACTGATGACAAAACTTGGTTCACATGTTGTCTGCATCACTAATGTTTCCATATGGTAACAGTAAGATTACAAACATTTCCCAATGATAACGTCAATTATGCAAATGATCACTTGACTTGCAATGATGATGCAGATGATACTTTCGTTTGCAATGAAAATGAAAGATGTGGCAATCATATGCACAATGATGACGTCAATAGATGGCCTTGACATTATGCCGCTGCCTCACTTCATTCATGCAAATGATATACCGCCATTTTGGATATGTTAATGAGTGTCCTAAATCCCACAAACAGGTTGTTGTGTGTGGACACAGAAAATGCCGAAGGTTATGGGCATACTGATATGTTATGAAAGGAAATGTGCCTTAAGCCTTATCTGAGTGCAGCTGAGTGTGAATATCGTGGACAGATCTATTAAACTGCTGTGGATATAACATACACTTGATACACTTGGTATTATCAAGGAGTCTCGAACCAACACCATACAGCACTCCTAGTTTTGCTTCCGGTCGATTTTGTCTGCGGGTGTCATGTTCCCACTGTGTGCAGTTTTTGGTGCGACCCAGTGCGAGCTGTAAATACAATGACAAAATTCCCCCTAACAATAGCTGGACAGATTGTTTGTAAACAGGTTCGTACGAAGTAAGCCTCTGAGCCCCGTTTTGTCCGCAGATATGATTGGCCGTATTTACATTCTAAAATATTGTTTATACTTTTCTTAAATGGAAATCCATGATTGGAATAAAAGGGGTCACTTGTGTGTGGCGGCATTGACAGCAAATGCCCAGTCCTTTTCGACAAAGGGTCTTTGGTGTTATCACAAAATCCCAATGGATGCTATAAAGAGGTGTCGCTAATCACATTTTGCTATATTTTGACTTTTTCTTTCCATTTCTCACATTCAGAATGTTTTACACGTTTGCCGTCAGCTAAATACTCCGAATAATTTTGTTACTATTGTTCTGCTGGACCCAAACAAAATGTTGGTGACATCATTACAGCAGAACCCCAGTTAGAAGCAACATTCCTAGAATGCCAGACAATAGATTCCCTTTGCTGTCTAATTCCTGCTTAAGCAGAGTTTTTATTTCAACTTCTGTTGGTAATTTTTTCTGGCACTAAGGGTACAAATAGGTCAAGAACAACATATTCACTGTCTTGCTTTGTTTTGTTTTGTTTTGGTTTGGTTTGGTTTGGTTTGGTTTGGTTGGGTTTTGTTTTGTTTTAGTTTTTGTTTTTGTTTTCGATTTTTTTGTTTTTTATTTGGTTTTTTGGAGGATGTTATTTTGTTTGCAGGTTGTTTTTTCCCTTTTGTTTTCGGGTTTGTTTTTTTTTTTTTTGTTTTTGTTTTATATATGTATATATATTTTTTTTTCTTTTTGCTGACGGTGACTGAAACGGTGTAGATAACTTGGATGTACTTTTTATGTACTCTTATCATGTCACATGGCCAAAAATGATGGAGGGCCAATACTTTGATATTAGTTTAGTTCAGTTCCTACGTTGGCATCAGGTACTTGACACCAAGGCCTTGACAGGGTTAGTACGATCGGCGTCATATACCATCCAAGACGCCCATACCCGCCAGGGCGTGCAAAAGATGTGTCTCGTGAGTGCTTGAAAGACAACTTTTTCCGGCTGCGAATAGAGCATATGTGCGGGCGTCTTGTCAAAAGCAACAATAACTCATAAGTGTCCTTGGGCCCGTAAATCGATCTTAAGGGGCAGATACATGAATAAAAGGTTGGTTTACAAGGAATGTTAACGTGATATTGTTATGTTAATTCAAAGCACAGGGCCTCTTTTCGAAATTGACAATCAACATATCAAGACGGAGTCGACCGCATTGGTAAACACCGTGTTATGATGCAGCTTTATTATGAACAAAACTATGTAAATATTAACCGGTGGAAAAACAAGTAACTTTGATAAATTAAAGTGCATATGTACTATTTCTTTAGACAGTAGAAAATAATAACACACATACCTGTCTTGAATATTGCAATAGTCTGAATGGGATTTCGATAGTTTATTACGGATCAAAATTAGGGAATTATGATATTTTGGCAAACAAGCCAGATCATTAAATTACTGTTTATGTGCAAGTTACAGTTGAACATTACTAATAATTGTCTTCCTTTACATTAAAACGAACCCAATTTTAGTCATATGTTTTTCCTGAATTCTTTCCACTCGTCGTTATCATCAGCTTTCTCTTTCATCAATAAATCAAAGACGCCTTATCCGTTCTGAACATTCTCACATCTATTTATTTAGTTCAAAACGAAGTTTCAAGATAAGTTTCCTTAGCAAGTAAGCCAGATCCAATTTTGAGTGCTGATAAAAAGAAACACGCGGAAGGAATACACGTATTAGGTTTGATGGCCAGATAATGATGACAGGCTTACACGAAGACGCAAAACACTTAAATGTTTAACCTTGCTGGTAGCAATGTTTCTATTATCAAGTATCTGGACACTTGTTAATCCGTGCTATCGGCCTTATGATTCGTACCTCTGTGTTTGCGAGGAATATACTTGAAGCTTATGTGAAAAATAATGAGTTATTATAATCGTTATCTCTAACATTCAATCTATCACATCATTTGTCACCATGCTGTTCTTATCTTTATGAAGTGGGTCAACTCAAGTTGACAGTTCACATCAAATGCATTCATACATTGTAATTTTTTCCCTTCGTGGACTGTGCCCTATGAAAACCAGTCGTTTCGACATCAACAACGACAGCTTTACTATATGGCGTCAATCACCACAAAGTAATCTGTGTGATCTCATGTTGCTATCTGCACAGACCAATCTGCATCTTCTCCACTCCGTGAGATGATACGGAGCATGGTCTGCGTTGGAGACAAGATCAGATAGCACAGACGAATACAAATATTGCCGAGATGACAAAGTTGATGAAAGAAAAAATGTCACGCTACAGTTTTAGGCAAGTGTAAAAATATATAATTATCATACCACCTCCTCCTCCGATACATCCAGCAACTGAAAAATGTTTGTACGAAAGTAAGCAGTGAATACAAACAGCCTCCAACAGTGCCGTTGAAATTGAGATTTCCATAGAAATTGTATGCTACACAGTATTCAGAAAGAATGTTTAGCACAGTCATGGACGTACTGCACACAGTGAAGCACTGCAAAAAATGCACCAGAGATATAATAAAATTCTCGAAAGACTTCTTTAGGACACCTACATTCGCCACTGGGTATGGATCACCAACCTTTTGGAGACGTCAACCCCCAACCACACCCACCCACCCCCACTCCCACACCCACTCCCATGCTACCGTAGGGTTTTGCTGGTGCCCCTCTGGAGGCAAGCTGACATTATAAACGATTTTGGGAGATGAAATGACACTCTCTGTGTTCTAAACTGCTTCGCGTTCATGTTATGGCAACTACACTGGAAAGAAGTGATGTTTCATATCTATTCATACAAATTTTAAAATAAATTTTCTCTTAACATAATTGTTTCACTGACCAAGCCTATTTCAAGGTGTTATGGTGCTGACTGGCCAAATATGCATCAACTACTTTAGTTTACGGGGCCTTCTGTGAGGTCGCACTTCGACTCATCGATTATCAGGTATGGCAAACGTTACCAGTATCTGTTGTATTATAATATGTTCCTGCGAGAGAGAGAGAGAGAGAGAGAGAGAGACAGACAGACAGACAGACAGACTGAGAGAGAGAGGGAGAGAAAACGCTTTCATTGGCTCAACATCGAGGATGACACATACGATGTTTTATAATGGAAACGGATGCACATCTATTTTTTTTTCAAAGTGGTCAAGGCAATAGTTTTTGCTCGATGGAGTGCAGTAAAAAAGATTGCCCAAGAGGTGGGATAAGTTCAGAACTTGGTGATCATTGTATCTCGCATTGAGGTTCACAGGGGTTTTAAAACAAGTTCACTGGCAGCATGTCGACGCACTTTAAAGCCAACATGCACCAACGTGTGCATAACTGGAAGCAGACTTCACAGTTTGAAAGGCAGAGGATAAGTGGAAGGTCAGAAGCCGGCCAGTGGAATCTCATCCCGGAGGCACAGATTAAGAAACAATATGTCCAGGAGAGCAGAAGTCTATTTGCAGAAACGTGGAGAGAACTTATCCACCAACACAAACCTTCAATCGAAAAAAACAAAGGTCCTTTTTAGGACCACCACACTATCCCCAAAACAGTGGTAAAATAAAGTGGTTGCACTCACCAAACACCATTGTGTCACAGACGTGATTTAGAGACTTTTTGTGTCATTGCCTGTGTGAGATTCTTATTCTGCATTTTTTTATCTTCTCATGAAGCATGACACCTGATTCTTTACGCAGAATATATTTATTAATATTTAAGGTTCTTTCTCCACTGCCAATAAACAATCTGATCGTCTTGTTCTGAACCTATTTATTAATTCATTTATTTATCCATTTATCTGTTTGTTTCTTTGTTTGTTTGTTGTTTGTGTATGTGTTTGAACCTCGCACAACTTTTGAATTGAAGAAAAACGATAGCCCCTAGCTATTTCAATAGATATGTACCTGGCTGTGCTTTCGAGTAGAAGACACTACAGTATAAGAGACTGAGAACACACTTTACTTCCGTGAAAATTCTTTGAAATCCAGGTTAGATGTTAAGTACCATTAATCTCAAAGCGCGTTTAAGCATTGACAAAACAGGGATGACAACTGAAAAATAGTAGCAGCTGCCCTGTCAAGAAGTGTTTCGCACATTGCCGCTCACAGCAGCCAGCCGTAGTTGCACCGTTAAACTCTATTTCATTCACAAAAGTCAAACTATGTGGATTTTTAAAATAAATGTTATTTGCGCAATCTTTCCTATAATTTAGTTCTGAGTAAAGGCTAATACACTAGGAAATGCATTGGCCGAAATCAGTGAGTCAACGACTACATAATAGATGGGTTTTACGGACTCCTTGGCTTTGCTAGGCTGCTACAGGAGCTGAATAGGCTATACAGAATCCAACTGTTCATTTTTCAAGATATCAGGCAAAAGGTTTATAGGTTGCGAAATGTAGCTATCTCTGTTACAGATAATTCACCATATTCTGATATTTATTTATAGTTGAAAGTTTATACTATATACATGCATTTATACTTAACTGTCAAGGTGACACCGGACTTTCTTTGCCAAGCCTCAGATTTTCAAGAATAAAGCGGTTAACAATCCAAATACTTTTTTTTTTGCCGAAACCATTGACCAATGCAAAAAAAAAAAAGAAACAAACTTAGCCCTTGTAGAAGATTATTCCATGAAGTGTATTGACAAATATTGCCGGAAGATAAGTTTCATATTTGACACAATATTAATGCCAATCTTCCGATTCATTTAACATGGGCTCTTGCCGTTAAACGTAGGCCTTTCCTACCCGGAAGTAGTCGCTGCCATCTACTGGTGAAAACGGAAAGTCGAGACAGCATCATCCACGTAATACCACGACCTTTACCAATACTGTAGTTCTAGAAATTTTCGCGCTCGATTTAATTTCGCGCTTTTCGCGCTACCACCTAAAGCGCGAAATTAAAATGCGCGAAAATAAGTTGCATTGTATTTCACTACATTGTTTGGCGTTGGATTGCGCGAAACTAAAATGCGCGAAAAATTCTGTAATTTCAGGAAAAATGAGTTTGTGCGAAGTTAAACACGCGCAAAAATTTCTAGAACTATAGTACTTAATTTGGTTTTATTTTGCTTTCGGGAGATTAAAGGGGTCATCGAATGTTTCTGTTCTAGTGGGTTCTAATTTCCAAATTATATTTCCTTAATACCTGATGCAAAGAGCAACATGAAACAAAATCTTACAAAATTACATAATTTATGAAATGCACTGAAACGTGATCAGATACAAGAATCTGTGCGCGTATTTTGCGTCCTTCATTCAAGGTAACAAAAAAAGCTTTCAAGATTACATCTGCAAAATTGGCACCCATACATGCGTACCTACAACACACGTCAGACAAATGGACTTAATGTTTTATACCGTTTTCTTGCAAGCATTTTAAAAAATCTAAATACAATGGTGCTGTAGTTTGGAACTGTCATCTCAACTTCTTAAAGCAGAGACCGCCTCTTCAGGATTTTAAAGCAGCATATAAAAACGATCATTATAAGTGAACTGTATAAACAGCACGATGCCTGGCATAACTTGTCTTGCATAATGTATTTTGTTCAGTTGTTTATTGTGCATATCTAACTTCGTTTTTAGCATATTTTATATTGTAATAGCGCCTAGTGGAAGACTAGCTTCTGGCCATTGCAACACATACAAATTGGCAAGCCTGCTCCTCTGTGCGCCTGCGCAGGGGTGGATTTTTGCACATTGAATATCAATACGCTCTCGGGAACAGGTCTCTTGACAGGGATCGCATGGACATTTGTGATTACTGGCTTCACCTTTACATGGACTCTAATGCATATATTTAATGTGACAACTGCCACTATTGGTGGAATTCAGATACTGACGACAAGTTGACTGTTCTGATCGTGACCTCTGACATGTTTATCAAAATATAGATATTGTAGAAACTAGTGCAAAGATAAATTATGTCTTATAAATAGCGCCCCTTAGCAGAAGATAGATATATCTTATCCTTGCCGACAAGAGTCATCTTTGGCACTTTGGTACGAAAGGAGGTAAGTGTAACATTGATCATTGCGTTTGTTAAAGGAGCGAGTCTTCCGTTTGCATCAGGGCATTACCATGATGCAATGTGTGTTTCCTGACAGCATTTTATAACATGAATTACTTAAAACACCCGAATATATACTTTTCTATTCAAACATTATGGATAACGAAAGAGTATCTTTTCGTCTACGTCACTACTGCATCAAGTTCACATATGCTCTTTTGCCTCTTTTTGAGGTTGAATACTTTGTATGCGAGTTAAATATTACATTTTAGTATGTTTCTTTACGTTTAATGGTGTCCACAATATTTTCATGTTTCCCGTGGTAACTTTCTAAGTTTCTAATGCGTGTGGCAAAGTTTACACACACACACGTAAATATATATATATATACATATATATATATATATATATATATATATATATATATATATATATATATATATATATATATATATATATATATATATATATATATATATATGTATGTGTGTCTGTGTGTCTGTGTGTGTGTCTGTGTGTGTCTCTGTGTGTGTCTGTGTGTCTGTGTCTGTGTCTGTGTCTGTGTCTGTGTCTGTGCGTTACATTTTTATATGTACTGGTCATTCCATGGTTCGGGAGCTGAGAAAAACACTTACTTGCTGAGTGATCATGCAGGAAATAAAAATTTGGCCGCTCGAGAAAACATGGAATAACCGATAAAGCCTATGTTGGACACACCGACAGTGCCTATGTTTTTAGTTTTGTTTTTTTTTTTTGCCTTTTCAAAATGTTTTGGGGACGCAAACATAGCTTATAGACCGTATAATCTGGCACGGGGTGGTATATGAAAAACACCGAAATTTTGAACACAGACTTTTTAAATGATAATGTGTTTGCGCAAAAGGTGACAGACAACCACTTCCAATGGACCGTCAATCATTCGAAAAATTTTGCGAACAGTCAGAGCAGGTGTCATGGACTCCGCCACTCAATCGCAGCATCAAGGAAACTTTGGACCATTACACCAACATGGCCAAAGATTATGACCAGGTAGGAATGATTAGACCGTTTACTTTCATACATCAGTTAAATAACACATCAATATGAAAATATAGCTACAACACATGGCGCATTTAGCACTTGAATTGGGTACTTTGACAGTATTACTTCACATACCACACATGATTGATGTGCTTCCGGGGGATATATATATATATATATATATACATATAAGAATGGGGATTTGGTCGAGTGGATATGTGCGCTTCCGGGGGATATATATATATATATATATATATATATATATATATATATTTAAGAATGGGGACTTGGTCGAGCGGATATGTGCGTTTCCCATTTTAGCTAGGCGACTGGTGCCCAAGGTTGTAGGTTTGAGTCCCGCTCGTTCCGAAAATAAATAAATAAATATATATATATATATATATATACTGATCATATTTGCGTGAGGCTTCTTTAGTATATTGTTACTGCAGGTTTTTATAATACAACTAGTCCCGTTATCCAGGAATTGAGGTGGCGATAAATATATCTCATGTATAAAAATATAATTACCTTATGCGTATAGAGAGGCTCGAACGTGTTGTTAGATAAAGCAAATACCAAGTTATCAAGCCAACTTGTTATGGTTGGAAATCTGGAACTTGCTTCAAAAGTGAGGACGATGGACATTTCCAGGTGGTGCTGAAGTTCCCTGGTTTCTAATCAGTCATTAATATTTAATATATATATATATATATATATATATATATATATATATATATATATATATATATATATATATATATATATATATATATATATATATATATATATATATATATACACATATATATGTATATACATATATATATACATATATGTGTGTAGATGTACACATACATATGAATTTATATGCATATTAGTCCAGGAGATGAGACACCTTTATTTATGTTTTCGAGTGCATTTTGTTTGAACATGTTTTCTAAGGCAGAAATACCTGGAGAAATCAAATCTGGCAGTCTTACAAGCAGAAAGCGGTCCATTTTCTTACCATGCAGCTGTTTTGGAGGGAATCTCGCCTTCCAAAATTGGCACAAAATTAAGGGGTAGGGGAAATTTAAACGGCCATATCTTCGTCCATATTGCTTACATCAGAATGTGTTACCCCTCAAAATGTTTCTATTTAGCCCCTCTATCCAATAAAGCAAACCAAATTTGAATATGTTAATTAGTGACGTCAACAGAGGTCATAAGGTCACCAAAACGGGTCAGAGGCTATACCTCCTGGAGGCTCCAGAAAAAACACCACAAACTAGAAGAAACAAGACCAAAATGGTTTATTGACTTTTATTCAGTAGAAAAGATATGCTTCACACATCTGCCTACAGTAAATCTTTGTAAAAGACAATCTGCATTGTTTCAAACAAACTGATTCAAATTACATTGCTTTTTCATCAAATTTTGACATTTTCCACTCTGGTGCATTGCTTGACATTGTAAAGTGGTCCGCACCTGTTAGGCTAACTTTCTGAACTACAGGATTACGCAAAGCTCGGATACATTGCTTATGGTCTTTACTGACCACTTGGATGATAGAGAGGACTCAACAGATGAAGTTCGGTACTTGTGAATGGGACTGTAAGTTCACAATGACAACATCTCTAGCATAACTCGTTGCCATTTCCAAACACAGTCAGACTTGCTGCAAAATAATGGAAATATATAGCACCCTTTGATATATCAAGAAAGCTGAATCAAGGGTTTTCAAGTGCTTTATAAATCATCTTCGATTTCATAGTCTGAATCATCAGAGTCAAAGGAATTTTCATACTCATCCTGGTCATCATTGTCTGATGGTTGGTCAGCTGTAACGTGCTCAGCTATGTCTTTTGGCATTTGGTCCCCAACAAACCAGACCATCTGGTATTTGCCATCAGTTAGTTTCCAACCACACTCAGTAGGATCAATTGAATCAGATATTGGGTCCTGGAGGTGTGCATTTCTTCAAATCATAGTCACATAGTTTGTCCTGTTCAGCTTTTGTGAAAGAACTCGCCTGGATGGAGGAAGAGTGATAGCATCTGCTCCTTAAATTGTGGCTAGTGGTTCAGACTCCTTTCTAGGTGCATACTTCTCTCTGAAGATTGCGTACCTGGCTTCCCCTAGGTTAGAGACTTTTGCTTTGTTGTTGCCTTCTGAGATCTCTTTGCTTTCTCCCAGCTTAGCAAAGAGATGTTGGTAATACTCTGACGACTCTACTTTGCCAACCCCGTGTCAACGAATTTTTGGGCCCCCTTTCATATTTGATTTTTGTCGCATTTCATTTGACATCTTAACTACAGTTATAACATTGATGATGTTAACAGTGCAAAATAGCAAAATTGGTCATGTTACACTAGACTAAAGGTAAAAAGTGCTGGTCACAGTGTTTTGTCAGCTCAGCATGAGAATAGATTCTGCGCAAAATGTTAAAATGTAGTCCTGAATCATGTGAATGGCATTATAATTGATGCGGAATTATGACCAGATGACTCGATCCTAAGTTTACTTTCTAATAGAAAATGGGAAATTTAACTTGGTGCAAGTATGTTTGCGATTTGAGTATAAAAGTAATTTTTATGAATAGCTGAGCTACCCAAACTACATTTGCACATACTTCTGTAAAATAACTATAAATGGCTTTTAATTTCCAGTTATGTAGAGAGGGGCAGGGGAGGCTTTTGTTTCCCAAATGTTTTGGCCACTTGACCCCTGAACAGTATCTAAGTGCCTCAAGGTGGATATAAATGAGGAAGAGGCTCTTTGATTCCAGACTATTGGGCCCCCTTTTGGTATCTAAATGCATTAAGTGGATCTTGAATATTTGGGCCCCCTATTTGTAAGTAAATGCCTTGCAGTGGATATAAATGGGGAGGGGGCCTTTTGGTTTCAGTATATTTGGCCCCTATTTGTACCAAAGGGTCCCCCCTCTCCATTTATATCCACTCTATGACACAAACAAATAGGGGGCCAAATATTTGGGAACCAAAGGGCCCCCTCCCCGTGTATATTCACTGCAAGGTATTTACCAAATAGGGGGCTCAAATATCCTGGAACCAAAGGGACCCCCTCCCCCATTTATATCCATTGTAAGGCATTTACTTACAAACAGGGGGCCCAAACATTCTGGAACCAAAGGGCCCCTTCCTATTTGTATCCACTTCAAGACACATGCAAATGGGAGGCCCAAATATTCTGGAACCAAAATGCCCCCCTCCCCATATATATCCACTGCAAGGCATTTACTTAAAATAGGGGGCCCCCAAATATTCTGGAACCAAAGGGCCCCCTCCCCATTTACATCCACTTTAAGACACAAACAAATAGGGGGCCCAAATATTCTGGAACCAAAGGCCCCTCCCTCCCCATTTATATCCACTGCAAGGCATTTACTTACAAAAAGGGGGCCCAAATATTTTGGAACCAAAGGGCCTCCTCCCCATTTATATCCACTTCAAGACACATACAAATGGGGGGCCCAAATATTCTGGAACCAAAGGGCCCCCCTTCCCATATATATCCACTGCAATGCATTTACTTAAAAACAGGGGGCCCAAATATTCTGGAATCAAAGGGCCCCCTGCCCATTCACATCCACTTTAAGACACAAACAAATACGGGGCCCAAATATTCTGGAACCAAAGGGCCCCTCCCATTTATATCCACTTTAAGACGCTTACAAACAGAGGAAACCAGCTGAAAACCCACATCCCTGAGTCCATTCCAGAATATTTAGGTCCTCCCAGTATGAAAGAGCTTTCTTAAAAAAAAAAAACCTGGTGTTTTATTGTATTTTTTTCATTCATATCAAGAGCCAGATATGCCGCGTATGTATCTCCAGCAATGCAGATAACCAGGAATCAGGGGGAAATGGAGACACCCGGATCTATACATGTGGGGTAGATTTGTGCTAAAATATGTGTTGCACAAATAAAAAAAAAAACATGGAGGAATTGTGAGATAATTCCTACAAGGTATTTGGGGGGGGGGGGGCAAATGTTTGCAGGGAGGCCCAGGGATACGTTTGGCAAATGAATGGGCCCCTGGGGGACCATCCGTTCGGGGGGGGGGGGGGGCAAGTATTCTCTGACACCCGTACTTGTTGATGGCTTATCTGACATTGTCACAACTGACATGGAGTAATGCAGACTTATCAACTATCATGTAGCTTTCACTGCATTTATACAAAACACAAGTGCATAAAATATCACTGCATCTAGATACAAAGCACAAGTGCATAAAATATCACTGCATCTGTACAAAACACAAGGGGATACAACAAAGACTAAGGATGATACAAACAGCACATTCATGGAATAAAATAAAGGCTGATAACTTTCCTGCTCACCAAAAGCAAGCAGTAAACTGGCTGGCTTTTCTACTGGCCTAACTTAGGCCAAGATTAAATGTCTTTCCAACAACAGAGTGGAGAAAATGCATTGTCCTTTTGCTTACCATTCTCTTCGGCCTACTGCCTACCTAAAGCAAACAACTGGGACTTTACTAGTTAACTGCTAAAGTGTCAAAAACAAAAATAAAAAAACAGATTAAGCCCTAATTACAAACTACATTTAACCAGACCTTATTTTAGGAACAGAAATGTGGCTAGACAATTCTAACAAGGACAGTGAAATTTTCCCACCAAATTACAACATACACCGCAAAGACCAGAATACAAATGGAGGCGGCATTTAAAGATAAAAAAACTGATAAAACGTAAGCAGAAACCAATTAACCACATGCAGTCATCCCATAAACATTTCAATATTGAAATCTACAAGAAACATAAAGGACACACCCAGTCAAAGATACGAAAATCTTATTCTAAATATCTCATTACATTATCGAAAGTAGTTTTGTGCAGAAAAACAGCAAACACTTCTGGTACATCAAATCCGGACAGAAAGACAATACAAGACCTAATAGCGCACTCGAGCACTGGTCAAACACGTGAGGCATGAAGTTCAACATCAACATAATTTTGTTATATCATGCAAATCAATAGGACCAAATAACCTAAACACCACTGTTACCATCTATACCAACAACAACTTCGACAAGTAACACACAACCCATATCTCTGACTTATACTTAATGAAAAACTTAATATGTACATCACAAGCCGAAAAACACAGAAACTTGTTCTTTCCAACAATGGTCATTGACTGGAACAATCTCACCAATCACCAAATTTCTGCAGAGACAATAGACACTTTCAAAAGCAGACTGTCTGCAACATGATACTTGGACTAATTGTCCTACACCCTGGGAACTGTTACTCCAGGAAAAGATCTGCCCAGTATTTATACAGAACAGAACAGAACAGAACAGAGATGGGGTTTCCCCTCTTTCAGAACAATGCGATGTGCTTGAGGCAGGAATTCCCCACTTTCAGTTTCACAATGCAATGTACATGATGTACTTGAAGCAGGGATTCCCCACTTTCAGTCGTTACCATGCAGTGTACTTGAAGTGGGGATTACCCACTTTCACTATGAGAAGTTCAGTTTAAAATCAATTACACTTACTGTTGCTTGTTAGGCCTAATCACTGATTGATACATAAATTACCCCAACATACGTAAATATAATCAAATGAATCGAGCAATATTTTGAAATATGTTCCGCATACATTTATCTTTGATAGGTAATGCACAAGGGCAGAAGATGTCAATATTTGATGTAGGAACGAAAAACTTGAATCAGTTTGTTTTTAACAATGCAAATTGTCTTTTACAAAGATTTACTATAGTCAGATGTCTGAAGTATCATCTTTTCTACTGCATAAAAGTCAAATAAACCATTTTGGTCTTGTTTCTTCTAGTTTGTGGTGTTTTTTCTGGAGCCTCCAGGAGGTATAGCCTCTGACCCGTTTTGGTGACCTTATGACCTCTGTTGACGTCACTAATTAACATATTCAAATTTGGTTTGCTTTATTGGATAGAGGGGCTAAATAGAAACATTTTGAGGGGTAACACATTCTGATGTAAGCAATATGGACGAAGATATGGCCGTTTAAATTTCCCCTACCCCTTAATTTTGTGCCAATTTTGGAAGGCGAGATTCCCTCCAAAACAGCTGCATGGAAAGAAAATGGACCACTTTCAGCTTGTAAGACTGCCAGATTTGATTTCTCCAGGTATTTCTGCCTTAGAAAACATGTTCAAACAAAATGCACTCGAAAACATAAATAAAGGTGTCCCATCTCCCGGACTATATGTTTTCAATTACTGTCAATCCAATTTTTACACAACATTTCAGGACTAGGTTGTAGACTGGGTCATAAATTTTCCATTATCATGTGGAACGGAGCAGAGCCATCGAACGCGGTTGCCCGCAACAACTTTGCCATTATGAACTTGTCTTTCTAAGTGTCAATGTGACCGAGTCAACAAATTTCCCTGGCGTGCACTGGGTGTTTTGCAACCGATTTGGACACTCTTTATGGTTTTTCACTGTTGCCATGCTGGTAGTTAAATTAAAAGTTGGTTTGCAAAGAGTTTAAGTCTTGTATCGATATGTTAATTCCAGGGACACCCCTTTTTGTCAAATTTGGCAAGGAAAGAGTTAGATTGTACATCCTGGTGTTTGAATGGAAGGTATTTAATTTTTATGATGATTTTAAATTTAGAATCATTACAGTTGTTAAAATGAGCCAGACGCTTCTTAGACAAAGTGGGCAAGGGATTAACTTTGGCTGACTCATATGATTATGGTGCGGTCTTCGTCGGTTACAGATAATTGCGGTCAGTGGTTACCAGAAAGCAGCACAAGAAGCGGCGAAGAGATTTGCTCGGGATATGGAGAAAGAGAAATCTTTATCT
>CAXHWN010000020.1:0-14000 GCA_964020975.1 Hermodice carunculata | reverse complement strand
TTTTATAGCCCAACATGACCTTTAGAGGTTACATGTTAATTACAAAAATTTGCAGTGTTGCAACACCTACAAGTTGAGTACGACATGATTA
This sequence comes from Hermodice carunculata, assembly GCA_964020975.1. Lineage (NCBI taxonomy): Eukaryota > Metazoa > Annelida > Polychaeta > Eunicida > Amphinomidae > Hermodice > Hermodice carunculata. The sequence goes on along the minus strand of CAXHWN010000020.1, from coordinate 13,909 downwards.
AAATCGGATAAAAATTGATCAAGTGATGGCTAGATGAAACTTTCGAAGATACAAATGACCTTGATTTTTGACCTTTACAGGTCACATGTAATTTGCGAAAATATACAGTGTTAAATATCTGTAGTTTTAGCCACAAATGAACCAAATCACTGAGATGAAAAATAAATTGATCAAGGTATTGCTACATGGTACCTTCAAAGGTATAAATGACCTTGACTTTTGACCTTTAGAGGTTACATGTTATTACAAAAATATGTAGTGTTGCAATACTTACAATTTGGGTCCATTATGATCAATATGGGTTGACCATCTGACAGAGTCATGGCTTCATGACAATTTCAAAAGGCTAGATGACCTTGATGTTTGAAATTTAGATGTCACAGGTAAATTACAAACATGTGCAGTGTTGCAATACCTACAATTTGAGTCCAAGATGGTTAAAATTGGATAAAAACATTGACCAAGTAATGGCAACATGATACGTTCAAAGGTCCAAATGACCTTGACGTTTGACCTTTAGGGGTCAAATGTAAATTAGAAAAATATACTGTGTTACAATATCCATTTTGAAACCCAACATGATCCAAATCAGATGAAAAGTAACCAAGTTATTGCTGGATGAAAATTTCAAAGGGCCAAATAACTTTGACCTTTAGAGATTACATGTGATTACAAAACTGTGCAGTGTTGTAATACCTTCAGTTTGGATCCAACATGGATAAAATGGATTAAAATTGACCAAATGATGGATAGATGAAAATTTCAAAGGGTCAAATGACATTGACCTTTGACATTTAGAGGTCAAATGTATATTACAAAAATATGCAGAGTTGTCATACCTACAATTTGATTCCAACATGATTAAAATTGGATAAAAAAAAATTGACCAAGTGATGGCTATCTAAAATTTTCAAAGGTCCAAGTGACCGTGACTTTGGACCTCGAGAGGTCACATGCAAAATTGACAAATATACTGTATTACAATATCCTTTTAAAAGCCCAAGATTAGCCAAATTACATGAAAATTATCCAAGTTATGGCTGGATGAAAATTTCAAATGGCCAAATAACTTTCACGTTTGACCTTTAAAGGTTACATGTAATTACAAAAACGAGCAGTGTTGCAGTACCTTCATTTTGGGGTTCAATATAGTTAAAATTGGATTAAAATTGACCAAAGTATGGCTGGATGAAAATTTCAAAGGGCCAAATGACCTTTCAAAGGTCCAAATGACCTTTCAAAGGTCCAAATGACCTTTCAAAGGTCCAAATGACCTTTCAAAGGTCCAAATGACCTTTCAAAGGTCCAAATGACATTGACTTTTGACGTTTAAAGGTTACATGTAAATTGCAAAAATATGCAGTGTTGCAATACCTACAATTTGGGTCCAACATGAACCAAATAAGATAAAAATTGACAAAGTGATGGTTTGATGATAATTTCATAGGTTCTAATGAACTTGACCTTTGAACTTTAGAGGTGACATGTAAATGACAAAAATGTGCAGTGTTACAATATTAACAATTCGAGCCCAACATGATCAAAATTCGATACAAAATAACAGTTATAGCTAAACGAAAATTTCAAATGTCCAAATGACCGTCCAAATGACCTTGGCCTTTGGCCTTTAGAGGTCACATGTAAATTGCAAAAGTGTGCAGTGTTACAAACATATTAAATGAAGTTCGATTGGTTACCTGTACCTATGATTATTTTTGGAGATACTCAAGATTTAAATTTTCAAATGGCCCTAATTTGCAAAAAAAATTAAGACCGCTGAACCTTTTTGCAAAAACTCAAGGCTTCATATATGGAAGTATAATAACGACAAGTTTGGAGTTTCCGCGTATAATAATTTTGAAATGAAATGTTGGACAAATTTGCCTGTAAAGCAAAGAAGAAGAAGAAAAAAAGTAAGAAACGAAAGAATTCTTAGAAAAGTTTATCTGCGTTGGCACACAGACATAAAAAGAAAGACAGACTGAAAGAAAGAAAGAAAGAAAGAAAGAAAAAAGGAAGAAAGAAGGAAAGAAAGAAAGAAAGAAAGAAAGAAAGAAAGAAAGAAAGAAAGAAAGAAAGAAAGAAAGAAAGAAAGAAACAAAGAGAGAAAAAAGAAAGAATGCAGCAAGAGAGATTTCTTAGAAAAAGAATGTGTATGTGTTCGCACACAGACATAATTACTAGTATCTGGAAGCACTCAGAAACATGTTTTCCTCTAGTTTACTACAAAGTACCGCACTTAAGCATCGTGCTGAATTTGATATTTTTAACACGATAAAACGTTCTGAATAGACAACGTTAAGTCAGGATAATTAACACAATACTGAAGGACATTCTTGTACATAGCGTGCGGCTAACTACTCTTCTAAAGATTTTATAGCGGGAAAAAAGTTGGCTTTTCTGCTCCGCTTTCTCTGGATGACCACATGAAGTCTCAGGCCAATGTGCACTTGTACACAACACCACACCTTTTGAGATTGACTTGGGAATATCTAAGCATTAATGTTTGGTGACCTGTCCTATTGCAAAGCAACAGAATAACAAGATTGTTTTCTATACTGGTGCTTGAATATGTTAAAGGGATTCATGTATTAGTTCATTAATAGAAAAAGATGTGTTTGTGTCATACTCACAATATAGAGCTTTGTCTGCGAGAGTGCTATATTGAGAAATGAATTAGAAGTGGGCAATGTGTACCGATATGTTTGCAATAACAACTAAAAGTGGTTTGCAATTATGCTAGTATGATGAAGGGGCGATAACTGGCTTCCATCAAGTGAATTAAACGATTTGTTATGTATGTTTCAATTAATGAAAGCCCGCTAAAGTGGCTGGGTAATGTAAAATTGTCACATATATATTTTTTAATATCACGCGTCACCTGCATGTTCTGTGCAAGATTTTCATTAAAATCTAGAAATGGGCTCCAAAGTCACAACCTCATAAAGGTGGCTTTTGCCTAGTTATAAAGAGCTTTATCATATCAACATATGTTGTCTACATCTATATATATCTATAGCAATATTGTAAACAATCTGACACCGGACCACCCGTCCCACTATTTCTTGCGACAATCGGTCGATTTGATTTGATTTGATTTGGTGCAAGCCAGGTTACATAAACTCATAATACATTGAAATAAAATCAAAAGTAACATCACAGTGTAACATGACTAAAAAGAACATAAGAGGTAGTTATCCATAATACACAAGACAATGTCACGTTAAAATAAATAAAATATACATATAATGTTGTCACGTAAAGACCATTGCAGCACAGGGTACATAAAATACACGATACAAATAGATTACTCTTAAATATATTATAAAATTGGCCAGCACCAGGATAGCCCAAGAAAGCTGGATAAAAATCCTTGCTTATTTCCATAAGGGTCCCTTGTATAAGAATATAAATGTGTACATTACAAATTAAATACTTTAAATAAAATATATCTTCCTTGGTATAAAAATAATAATATTTCCTGATCCAATTAGAACTAGGAAAGATGATTTGCTGCATAGCAAATCAGTGTGTGTGTCTTCAAAGCATATTGGTATGGCAATGTACAACTATTCCATAACACAGGAGTAGAAGTTGGAATGGCATCTCTATCTATTACAGCTTTGAAGTTATTCAAGATTTAAAATTTCTAATGGTGCTATTTAGCATAATTCAAATTGCTACGACTTTTGTTTTAGATTCATTACATGCGCAATGGTCAGGAACCCCCTAGTAGAAGTTAAACTGACATGAACATGAACCAAATCAGATGAAAATTTACCAAGTTATGGCAAGATGAAGCTTTCAAAGGGCCAAATGACCCTGACCTTTGCCCTTTCGAGGTCACGTGTTCTTACAAAAATGTGCAGTGTTGCAATACCTACAATTTGAGTCTAACATGATTAGAATTGGATGGAAAATAGCTAAGTTGTGACTGGATGAAACTTTCAAAGGTTCAAATGACCTTGACCTTTGACCTTTAGAGATCACACATTAATTTTTAAATATGCAGGGTTAGAATAGCTACAATTTGAGCCCAACATGATCAAAATTAGATAAAAATTGACCAAGTTATGGCTAGAAGAAGGCCACCAAGGAGAGTGGCCTTTAACCTTGAAATGACCTTTCACCTTGAGATGACCTCGACCTGAAGTGAACCTTGACCTCAAAAATGACATTTTGGCTAAAAATTGACCTTTGACCTTGACATGACCTTTGACCTTGACATGACCTTGACATTTGAGATGACCTTTACCTTGCTATGATCGAACTCCTATACACTCGGAACCACATCTACTATAGTATATAAGATATTGAAGATTTAAAACTTTAATTAGCCCTCATTTGCATACTTTTGAAAAGCATGACCTCTCATTATAAAAAGGCCAGACTTTATCCATAGAAGTATAATTGTGCCAAGTTTGGAGTTTCTACATGTAATACTTTTTAAGTGAAATGTCGGACAAATTTGCCGGTAAAGAAAGAAAGAAAGAAGAAAGAAAGAAAGAAAGAAACTAGAAAAGAAGATTTGCTTGAAGCAAATCTGTCTGCGTGCCTTCAAAAGTTGTAAATATTAAATGCTACAACTTTTATCCTATGGTACTTCACATCACTTTAAGCATATGCGTGGATGCAAATTCCAAAGTCCAAATGACCTTGACCTTTGACCTTTACACGCCACATGTAAATTGCACAGTGTTACAATACCCACACTTTTAAGCCCAACATGAACCAAATCAGATGAAAATTGACCAAGTTTCGACAAGATGAAACTTTCAAAGGGCCAAATGACCTTGACCTTTGCCCTTTTGAGGTAACATGTTCTTATAAAAACGTACAGTGTTGCAATACCTACAATTTGAGTCTAAGATGATTAGAATTGAATGGAAATTGGCCAAGTTATGGCTGGACGAAACTTTCAAACGTCAAAATGACCTTGACTTTTGACCTTTAGAGGTCACATGTAAGTTTCAAAAATGTGCAGTGTACATTAGGTACAGTTTGAGCCCAACATGATCAAAATTGGATAAAAATTGACCAAGTTATGGCAAGAAGAAAGCAACCATCCAAAGTGGCCTCTGACCTTGAAATGACCTTTGGCCTTGAGATGAACTTTACCTGAAGCGAACCTTGACCTCAAAAATGACATTTTGGCTTAAAATTGAACTTTGACATTGACATGACCTTTGACCTTGACATGACCTTGACCTTTGAGATGACCTTTACCTGGCTATGATCGAATCCCTATACACTCAGAACCACATCTACTATTGTACATAAGATATTGAAGATTTAAAACTTTAATTAGCCCTCATTTGCATAATTTTGAAAAGCATGACCTCTCATTATAAAAAGGCCAGACTTCATCCATAGAAGTATAATTGTGCCAAGTTTGGAGTTTTTACGTGTAATACTTTTCAAATGAAATGTCGGACAAATTTGCCTGTAAAGAGAGAAAGAAAGAAGAAAGAAAGAAAGAAAGAAATAAAGAATTCCTAGAAAAACAGTATGTCTGTGTTGGCACACAGACATAATAAAGAATTCCTAGAAAAACAGAAAAGTGTGCGTTGACACACACACTTTAATTTTAACGTCAGCTATGCCGTCAATATTAGTGACACCAGGAGAAAGCAGATGTGCATGTACCATGGAGCCTCTATCTCGTACTGTTACTGATAACGGAGAATAGAGGCTCATGTACTGTAATATATGAATGTAGTTTTCAGTTTTGTGCGACCTGTAAAATTCGAGCTTTGTGATATATAGGATTTTAAAAAAATAATGTCATGGCTTTTCCTTTATTATTATTATTATTATTATTATTATTATTATTATTATTATTATTATTATTATTATTATTATTATTATTATTATTATTATTATTATTATTATAATTATTATTATTATTGTTGTTGTTGTTGTTGTTGTTGTTGTTGCTTTGTTTGGGATATATGCTGATATCTTACTGCGCCACTTTTATAATGATGGGCGGTGAGGCCTAGGCATTTCACTCAGGGACGAGTGATAAAATGGTGCTCAAGCTTGACTTAATCTCTTTGCCAAGAGGACAACAATAGCTTCCAATTTGATAATCCACTTAAGATTAATTTTGTTATTTGATTTTATTTTATTTCTTCATTTTTCTTACCTCTTCCATTTTTTCTCTTCCTTTGTAATAATCTTCTAGCCACTCATCTTTCCTATTTTATTTCATTTCATTTGTTAATGACAGAGAACCTTAACAAAAAGTCAATTTTGATCTATCATGCTCAAAATTTTCAAAACATAAGCTTCAGATGTGAAATTATTATTATTACACATTATACTGTACATTGTACGTGTATTTTACATATAATATATATACATATATATATGTACATATATATATATATATATATATATATATATATATATATATATATATATATATATATATATATATATATATGTACATTCATACATATGTGAAACTATGCAAGCCTATACAAAAATACAAAATACAGGCCACATTACAAACAAAATCTATTTTCGTAGTGATTCTAAGTCACACATAGGAGTGCCCGAGCATGCACACTGTTTACGTCATATTAACGGGGAAACCCACCAATGGGATATACCCTTTCGTCTTGTTCAGAAATAAAATTTTTCATAATTTCCATTGGCTAACAGCACTTCCTGTTGCTGTGGTAGTTGCAGAAGTGAGAAGTTGTCGTCGCTAACACAAATTTAGACATGAGTACTGACGTGTAAGAAAAGTCAGTGTAACGTAGCCCAAGATGGCTTCCAATTCAGATCTACAATATAATTTTACTAATTTCTCGACTGTAGGGGACGAGAACCCATTAAACTGCCTTAACAACCTTTCCACGATGCCAAGAAGTTAGAAAGGTAATGAAAAGGCCATGAATATGCTTATTTTACCTTCGCTCCTCCAGTCCAGGGTTCTGGAATGTCAGGAAACCCATCAAAAGCCATAAAGGTTCCAAATATACTTTATGTATGTAGTCACCGTCTGACCTACACATTAGCAAGAGGCCAACATGTAAAACCAAAAAAGATGAAAGACTTTATTACTATTCTTGTTCAAAGTCAAAGGTTTCAATTTCTGGGCTAAAAATTTATCTAAGTGGAAGTTTGTAAGGCTCCTTTTTCTCTTAAAAAGAACCGTACTGTAGTATAAACCTGGAGATCAAATCGCCATATTATATTCTCTTTAAAATTTGCAACTGTGATAATTTTCCCGGCTTTTAAAGCATATGCCTCCTGGCACATACATGACGGGCAACTTGAAAAGGGTTGCTGACTTCAATGACATAATTTATTGGTCATTAAGGTACAGACGGCCATAACAGCAGTACACAATGCTAAGATTAGGCCCGGGTAAGCTTTTGAAAGTGAGATGATAAAAGAATATTACGCAAGCGATGCACGACATGGAATAAGTTTGCACCTTGGAAGGTTTTTAACAACCGTGAGGAATTTTGTGCTTTGCGTAGTTAATAGCAGTAATTTTGGGTCAGTAATATCAAAGTACTGACGACTCAGAACAATAAGCAAGCACGACCAAAACGGAATACTATATGAATATATATATATATATACATATATATATATATATATATATATATATATATATATATATATATATATATATATATATATATATATATATATATATATATGTATGTATGTATGTATAAAAGTGCAGGAGCACATCGCAATATACCTAAAGTTGGGAATACACACCTGTTTGTGAAATTATCATCTACTGTCAAAAAAGTAACCAAAGTGTTCGCTTAATTTTATCATTATCATAAGAAATGCAATTTGGCCGCTATTAAGCATTAAACATTAATCAATTAATATGAATACATAAACACAAATAATAATGAACAATCCATTGTATCGCAGTGAATGCAGGCTCAAACAGCCATCATGGAATATCATAAGAAAATAATTGTAAGCAAAATCAAATACTCAAGGTTTCAAATTGAACTTTACAACACGTCATTATAATGTCACGAAAAATGTCAGATGTCATTCTCCACAAGGGTCATGATATGTCATATGAACATAAAACTCAATAAAGAAAGTAGGGCAAGATTAAGCCATACAAATACATATATTTATATATTGAAGCCAAAGTCTGATAGACATATGTCAACATATATATATATATATACATATATATATATATATATATATATATATATATATATATATATATATATATATATACATCATTAAACTAATATCATTACTTTTGATGTGGCCAATATGGTGTTTTCACTCGGCATAATCCAGCTCCATTCTGGTGAGTCTCTGTGGCCACACATGCCACAGGAGTACAAAACAATGTGCCGCTATATCTTGGCTTGGTACCCCTTCTTGTGGTGCACATTATCCGTCAAATAAAAATTACATGGTTCGATCATCATTTAAACACATAATTGACCGAGAAATATTACAATCCCATCAAGTAGATTCATTGTAAAAAATCATCACTTTCACATCCTTTGTTAGTATCACTTGTGTAATTAGATGATTTTTTCCAGCAATAATTCAACAGTAATAAAATTTGATGAATTTACATTAAATGCCCAAGCTGAGGGTAAAGAGGGTTATTTTTCGACAGGTTCATTGGAAATTGGATGTTGATTCATGAACCAATGTGGCGGACAAAATGTACATGCAACTAATCAATTGATCTTATAGTGAGCCATGTCATGTTGCTAAACAACTAAATGAGGCTTAATTGGTTTAGCAATTAATTTGGACGCCGTGTGCGCCTGATACAAAGAAAGTTGATATTCAGTTGGGATAAACATACTATTATGACTCTGAAAGTCTGAAAGTAACTTGTGCATCTGGTTATAACAGATGCATTCTAGGTAACCCCCAAACCTTCAATTGCTATGTAACTAATAGACACTGCTGAGCCCTGGAAGTGGTAACTAAGGTCAGTATCCCAATAAAGATCAGAGTTCTAGAAAATCCCATGTCTGTATTGGGGTAGGCTGCTGACCTGAAACAATGCGAACCAGTAACTGAAAAAAAAAATTAATTCAGGGGCATAAAGTAACAGACGATATGAAAATAAATGATAGTTAGTTAAACATGTGTGTGCTGGGGTGTTATTCGAGTCTTACATGTACTCATTTGTTTGTGTACATGTGTGGTACTGTCAGTGTAGATGTGAAAAAATGAACCATACAATGAACACTGGTTAACATTAGGTCCTACCTACTGAAATAATTATTTGAACATTGCTCCATACAATACCTGGCACAGATATTGGTCATCTGTTACTAAAAATTACTTGTGAGCGGGACATTTTCTGCACTTACCTGTAAACCTAGTGTGATATTCCACCAGTAATGTGGGAGATAAATCATTAACAGACAAAAAGTAGGAGGATAATCTCCCTGCAACCTAGAAGCCAGTCCCATTTGTCTGTGTGGGGAATCCGCGGAAACTATTATGCATTACTTTTTTAGTTTGTTAGAAATAGGCTAGTCTAAGGAAAAGTCTTTTCAATGCTTGAATACATTTACAGAACATTAAATAAACGTCCAGCTTCAATTGTTCAGAAATGATAGTCTTGGTTTCAGGCAAAACCAAACTTTCCTTACTAAGTAGAGACTTGACCCTTACTATTCTGTTTCATCTTGTTTTAAAAATGGAGGAAACAGACATGTTATATCTTATGGTATAATTTATTACTGCCGTAAATCATAATAACGTGTCACCTCTTTCCGTTTCCTATGATAATGGCATGTTTGTCCCATCATTTGGGTAGACAGGATCTTGTCAACTGAATGCTACTCAGATGTTCTGTTGGCTGTGATTTATCATTTGTACTAAGTTATGGTATGCCATTAGCATAAGGACTTCTTACAGGGTCAGATGTAGGAACCCGGTGCATTGGCTGAATGATACATAATAGCTACATGGCCTAATTGACCACAGTTAGAACAGGACAAATAGGCTGCTGGGCATATAGTATTACACAAATGAAGCCTACTGCAGTTTCCACATTGGTTAGGTACAGATGCCGGTCCAGGTGGTTATAAGGCTTGATTATGTGGCTGATTTTGGTAATACTGTTCATGTGGCTGGAACATAAGTACCTAGAAGTGTCCGTTGGGTGTTGTCTTGGTTGGTGAAGTCTCCATCAGCATGCACAAAGTGCTGTCTGAGTTGCAGGTGGCTGGGGAAGCCTGGTAGCCATTACTGTATGGGTCTTCGCCTCATGTACCTCAGCTTTAAGTGATTTTAACTATTCCTGGATAGTTTCAAACGTAGCAGACATGCTGGTTACCCCCTTGTTGGAAGGGCCACTGTTTTGAATCAACTATGCATTTCGTTAATTTGTGTCAGGGTTTTAGGGTCCTTCTGAAAGAATAATGGTCGTATGGTTGGGCCTATGCAACTGCTGATAGCTTGGGTGATTTGGTCCTCAGGAATGATAATGTTCCTTTAGAGTGCGTGGATGTAATGTAACCTTATCCAGCAGATTTTCATTTGGTTGTTGGGTTTGCTGGAACAGTTTGGCCACATGGGACCATGCTTTGTTGTTATTTATACCAAGACAGCCAAGAAATTGAGATATAAAGTCAGCAAAAGTTTCTGGCACTGGAATCGTTGTAAACCATGTGCTGGCATTACTTTTCAAGAAAAGAGGAAAAGGGCTTACTTTTTGATTGTACTTTTTATGTGTAGCAAACTCATCGATGCAGTTCAAGACATTACAGGAATCTTCTTGGCCAGTGCTTTGAACGGTTCTGATGCCAGTAGAATATCAGACATAGCAGTATTGTCTTCAGGTGACTGGCTCTTCTTGTGGTGGGTGGTCTGGTAGGGGAGTGTTTACTGTGGCCAAGAACTCTGCCTAGAGCCAAGTATTGTATGCTGGTGGCAAGTGGTCATCAGAGTGAACAGTAAAGTTCTGTGGCTTGGGCATCAACAGGAACCAGGAAAGAGGATTTTCCTTTATTTTGTCATGGGGTGGGGGATCAGTTAGTAGAGAGACAACTCATCAACACATTGTACTTCCACTCCAGTTTTTATCGCCTGCTTTGCCATAAAGGTGTTGAAGGAGCAGGCAATCTTGGAAGGAGTTATGCATTGGTTCTCACTCTCTTCCGAAACTGCCTCTACACAGTGATCACAATATATATGTGTATTCTATTTTGGTTAGAGGGTTTCCAAGCCAACCAGTGAAGTATACCTTTTTATTGTGTCCAGAAATAAAGTTTTCATCACTTCCTTTGGCTAACAGGACTCCCTGTTGCTGTGGTAGTTGCGGAAGTGAGAAGCTGTAGTTGCCAGAATAAAGTTAGACATGAACACTGATGTATAACAAAAGCCAGTGTACATAGCCCATGATGCCTTTCAATTTAGATTAACAATAAATTATTACTCAATTCTCAACTGTTGCGGATGAGAACCCATTCACCTGTCTTAACAACCTTTCCACGATGCCAAAAACTTTAGAAGGTAATAAAAAGGCTTATTTTACCTTTGCACTTCTCCAGCCCATGTGTGTGGAATTTCAGGAAACCTATCACAATTAGACAGTGTCATTACCATATCCAGGCCGCAGTCCTAATGAAAAAAATCCAAGTCAATTCCGACCAAAGGCAATGTTCCTTGGTATGTATAGCTGAATCACATAAATTTGCAGTTCGTCGGTACCCAAAATAGTCCAAAGCGTATGTGCAAAGGTCCATAGTGTCAAAAAGCCATGTCTAGTTTAAATATGGCAAGAATGCAAAAGAATTGTTTGAAATTATAGGCCTATTTCAGTAAATTGGCTTTAACAGACGCATCATTCATGTGTGGGATTGTGCAATTCATGAAAAGAGAAAAAAAAGCCATTAAGGTTTCAAATATACTTCCTGCACATGGTCACCTTCTGTCCTACATATTAGCAAAAAGCAGACATGTGATACCAAGAAAGATGAAAGGCTTTATTACTTTTCTTGCCCAAAGTCAAAGTTTTTTTTTTTGGCTATAAAAATATGTAAGTAGAATGTTTGTTAGGCTCACATTTCTCTTAAAAGGAACCATAGTGTAGTATAAACCAGAAGCTCAAATCAGTCTATTATATTCCCTTCAAAATTTGTAACTATCATGATAGAAGCAAAGTGGGTGCCAAGATGAAGATCACTTCCTGCAAGTAAAATCACATTGTCGTCAAAGCAAATATTTTCATTGCAAACCATGTTAGTGAACACTGCTGATTTGCTTTCAGAGGTTAAACATATATATGATGCTCTTCACTGAATTGGAAACGTTTGTCTATCATTTTACACAAGTCAATTTTTGGGGAGCAAGGAGTAGGATATTGTCGGCACAGCTAGATCAAGGTCACTGGGTCTGTGCGTAAAAGTGACATGAACAACTGAATGGCGTTCTTGGATGTGATGGTTTGAAAAGTGAAACATTCAAAATATCGATGGATACCTGCTAAAGGAACATTTTGTCCTGGACATTTTTTAATATCTGCGTGGACTATCTTTCACAAAAATTGCGGTATGGTATTGCAGGTGCCAGGATCGGTTCATGTTTTATCAAATCAGTATTTTTTTTACACCATATTTCCCTGATTAGTACCACTGTTCCCGTGTAGAATATGCTGATGATGCAGTGGAAGTTTCTTTTTGGTATTTATACGTCGAAATGTATGATTGTAAATAGCGTCAAGTTTGTAACTTCTCCATCACAGACACTTGAGAATCAAGACCCCGTTTTATCGAAAATTGATTTTCCAAAAGTTTTTGGAATTTACTAGGATACAAAAGCAGACATCGGTATTATTAGTTCAAGCTACATGAGGCATGTATTGCAGTTTGGGTGTGGTACGTGTGGTCAGGGGGAAATATCCCACAGGAACCTTGAAAAAAAAAAAAAAAACATTTTGGACATAAAAGCGAACATAGAAAATGCAAAAGTCGCCAGTCCTTAACTTCCTAGTCATTTGATCATTGGGTGGAACATGGTAGACAACAAATTACTCCATCTTTCGATGACCAAGGAGGGGATCTCTGCCAAATGTACAGCTCTCATCACGTGGATGTACACAGACTGGTCACAGGTACCAAATAGCCCAATATATCAGCAAGGGAGGCAAGGTGAGGTGCATTGGAGCTTGCAAGTTTAGAAACTTATCCCCAAAGTCATTCTAGACTGTGATTAGTTTGCAAAGTGCTGATCAACTGATAGGCTGGGCTGTCTGTGTCTACATAATATGGCTGCACTGCCTTACCTACCTTTTTTGGAGCAATTAACACTTTGCTAAACAATTTGGTTTGCAGTATTACTCAATTTAGCACCATCGAATGATGCCTAAAGACAATGCGTGCACATGGTAAGGGGCAGTGTTCGAACTATGTTTATGGCTGAATAGTATTTCGCTAAGCATTTTTTATATAATCAAGTTTATTGTTAGTTCTGCTAAATGACAAAACTGATGTGTCAAACATAGCTACTTTTGTTTTCGTTTCTCTCTCTCTCTCTCTCTCTCTCTCTCTCTCTCTCTCTCTCTGAGTATTTTGCTTTTGCCAGTAACCATTTGTGCCAGAACAGTGCATAGTTTCATAGTGTAAAAGTCGTCTGCGACAGCTGATGTACTTTTTAATCATGTACAGAAAAATCCCATTGACCCTGTCTCAAATTGATTTTGATTACATTTACTATGGGTTGCATGTGTAAAATGGGGATGCAAATACAACTTTTCAACTTTGACACATAAAACACTGATTCAAATCAATTTCTGTGTTTTTGGTTTACCTGATTACAAGCACCGCAAGGAATTCTAACTTAAGGTTTGACAGTATCTTAAATGGAAACTGAATAAAAAAACCGTAATTTGTGGATACAGCGTTCTTATCCAACTAAATGGTGA
>CAXHWN010000019.1:1207801-1353820 GCA_964020975.1 Hermodice carunculata | reverse complement strand
CAGCCGTTATAGACGAACAAACATATGAACTGAAACCAAAAAAATTTAAATTGACAATAAAACTGGCGGTGGGAGATATCAATTTGGAACTGGAACGAAATGACAACGTGACTTCTGATGTCCCGATAGTTACACTTGAAGATGGCTATTTTAAAGAGCTGAACGGAACAGATGTAAGTTAATATTCCATACCTGTATAGAAGGCTACATGTACTGACCGCACAGAGAGAGAGAGAGAGAGAGAGAGAGAGAGAGAGAGGAGAGAGAGAGAGAGAGAGAGAGAGAGAGAATTCTTTGAACCTCATCACGTCCTATAATAAGCCTGACATCGCATATGTAGTTAAGATTAACATTCAGTATATTTTACGCGTTACATGTCTGAAGTGACGCATTTTATCCTCATTGGAATTGTTGCCTCGCGTGATTACCAGGCATGGGGCACTTATAACGATATCAACGTAATTAATAAGTAAACTGTTCTAATGGTCGCTATACCGACCGCAAGGATGTGAAAGTTAATCAATCACAGTTTGAAATCAATGAATGCGAAAAATGGACACTGTAATTCCTTTCAACGACTTAATACAAAACCACCTGCGTTTGCTCTCTGAACCCCCAGTATACTTTGCGTAATGACCTTATTATTTTTCGACTTTAGCGGGCTAAGGTAATAGCCTAGCGCTCTGATTAAGGGGTGGGGGTGGGGTGGGGGTAATCCTGTGGTTCATGCTGCAGATTGGTTAATGTTAACCCGTAATCAAGGACAGAATCGGTGGAAGCAGGCAATGAGGTAGTCGATATATATATATATATATATATATATATATATATATATAGAGAGAGAGAGAGAGAGAGAGAGAGAGAGAGAGAGAGAGAGAGCGACAGAGAGACAGAGAATGACAGAATTCATACAGATAGATTTACATATCTTTTATATATAAATGTATATATATATATATATATATATATATATATATATATATATATATATATATATATTCGTGCAATCATTTATTTGCTCCTGTTAAATATGGCGGTTATATGCATTGCATACATGAATTGCACATAATTTACCGTCGCTTCTGATAATTACTTCAGTGCGCTTTAAACAAATAGTGCTGCCAAAGTGCTACTGATTAGACATAGATTTCATAGAGTGCAGCAAAAAAGATTTAATTACATGTCTTTTTTCAGGATTTTGCTATGTACACTGATACTAAGAATGAAGCTTTGATCATGTCAAAAATAATGAGTACAGACAAGGGAACTACGAAGGTGTTTGTGAGTATAACCTTTAAATAATAATAATAATAATAATAATAATAATAATAATAATAATAATAATAATAATAATAATAATAATAATAATAATAATAATAATAATAATAATGATGATGATGATGATAATAACAATAACAATAACAATAATGATCATGTTTTTCTTTGATAGTGTCCGTGCAATATTACTGAAGTGTCATGGAGACAACTATGGGCAACAACCAAGAAAAATACCGCAATGTTACAAGACGTTTTACCCCAGTTTTGTGCCATGGTACTAATAGTCTTTATTAACACAAGTTGCCATCATAATTTCATGAGCAGTCTCTTCGTTCCGTTGAAATAACGAACCACCATTGCTCAATAATTTTAAATCCAACTGCGAGTTGATGATGCGTGAGCTTTTCCTCTTTTTTAAACAAGTACTGCCCGTCCATAGCTATAAAAAGAATGCAATTTAAATCAGTAGCACATCAAAAATAATGCAGACAATAGAGAGTAAATAAACCTTTGAGTGTCCATGGAAAAAATGTGATAGTTGGGGTCATTTTGAAGCAAATTTCCACATGGATGTGGTAACAGAAAGTCACGCAGGTGGATCAGTCAAGACAATATGCCAAAACGGACTGCATGCAATGTGCCACAAGTAGGGATTGACAACATTATGCCACAAAGGAGCAAGGGGAAACAATTTACCAAAAGGAGGCCCTGAAGGGAAATATTTCGCATTGGTTGGGAATGAATTATTCTTAAAAACAAAAATAGTTGGAATAGTATAACTAAAGGAACAATGATACCAAAATACGGAGATATATTATGAATTTAAGCCAAGGCGCTGCTACACCTGGTACACAAGGGAATGCAGCTGTGAAACACAATCTGCGTAAATATAGCATATGGAGAAGCATCATTCGACAAAAAGACTGAAGGCGTATGGTGATAGGAAGGTGCTGAAGGCACGATTTTAGAAAGAGTATGGGCAGATTATGTGAAAGGAGTTACTGGAGGCAAACCAAGAGATTGTTGGATATGTATACATATATATATATATATATATACACATATACATATCCAACAATCTCTTGGTTTGCCTCCAGTAACAGTATATATATATATATATATATATATATATATATATATATATATATATATATATATATACATATATCAAGTAAGGCATTAAATATTAAATGAACTTTATCAAAATGCAGGTTCATTACAATAAGTTAAGATGGAGAACGCATTGCAGCAAAAGAAAATGGCAAAGGCAACACAACAAGGCATTTGAGCAAACGACGACAGAGAGGGCACTGCAACAAATGACGATAGAGAAGCGATGTTAGCAAATGAAGAAAAAATAAACTTTATAGCAAATTAAGGGTATATGTCAGGTTACGCGTGAGTCTTAAAAATGACTTAATAAAAGTCTGGAAATACGCTAAAAGTACCATAAACTATATACTTCCTGAAAGCTAACACATCTGGGAATAAGTTGATAGCATTTTCATTTGTACCAGTTCTTCTGTGTTGACACAACAATCAGGTAAAGTGATCAAAAAAAAAATCACACAATTGTTAAATCTACTTTTTTATTTTGAGCTTGAGCATGTGCATTTCTGTTGCAAAAGCTAGCAGGCATGATTTCCTACACAGACGTGTCTCACTTTTTTCATTGTTTGCACTATTGTGGAGATACTAACGTTTAAAGTTGAAAAGATGACATTCCATTCTTACATCAAAGGTTTTGACTTTTGGCTCGCTGTAGAGAGAAAACAACTCAACATAGAAAAAATCTGAGACATGTTTTTAAAGATTATATTTTTGTAACCAGTTTGCCACAAACCCCAGGTCTTTATGAGCAAAACTGACGAAGTTGATTTCACAAGAAGTTGAGAAACAAAGGCCAGGAATGATGCCGAGAAAAACACTTTCCAAGCAAATGCCGACTTCAATAGGACTTACACTATTCTTTGGGCCTTTGATCGCTATGACACCTTGGTATTCCGTTACGCACTCCTACCTGTTGAGTAAATGGACAAGTTTGGAGCATCAAACTTCAAAGAATGCTTTATTTTAGAGGTTTTACATCCAAAAATGTTATAATCGTGCTGATCTGTCACTTTAGATTCCATGTTGGGGTTTCTCAAGTTTACCCTGATTGGTCGACAAATGACTGACAGGTGGTTACGGGGCAACCCGGTCCTATGATGTTTGCCGTCTTGCGTGGGGCCCAATATAGGTGTCAGTAAATCGGAACTTCAGTCTCAGTTCAGAAAGTTTTTATCAAGTTCAGAGGATCGTTGCTCACATTTGTGTGATTAGAAAGTGCTATTGCAAAGATGCCGAGAAAGAAAAAGCCTAGGGGTAGACCGATGCCCGCGTCAGTTGCAAGTGAACTCAAAGCGTCTGATCTAGGATCATACTACAATCAGTTCCCTCCAGTGGAGACGACCCTGCAACCCGACGTGAGCCTCACGGAGACCCCGGGCGAGTCTGGCATTGCTGGGTCAGGGTCGAACGAAGTCGAAGCCAAGGTCACGGATATTGATTCGGTGAACACCACAGCATCCACAAGCCAACCCGGTCTGGACAAACGATTTTGCAGTGCTAGTGCCCAGAAACTCGGAGACTTTGTGGTCCACGAGGCTAGATCTACAGATTGTTGTGAACAAGGAGATGTGAATGAACAGCCAGAGGGAAACCGATTATGGGACTGTTCTCAGTTGCAGGCTTGTGTTGATGCCGTTGCTGTGTGTGCAACTTGTAAAGTTGGAACTCTGAAACTGAGCGAAAGAACAAGTATTGGCGCAACAAGAGGATGGAAGTCTGAGTTTACGTGGATATGTTCAAACGAGAGTTGTACACAAAGGGATTTCAACTTTCACACTGCTAGTATACCCCAAAATTCACTGATCTTCACGGACTCACTGGCACTGCGATAATGGGGTTTGCCTGCCCAGCTGATCGTAGTCTGCTTGTGCGGAGCATGCGCAGAAGCGCTCACACCTGCTGTATGTAAATGAGGCTCCTGTTGGATTCCTGCAGGGCGGAGCCCAGAAGCTTAGCTAGTCCCCAGCCGAAGCCACACCAAACAGTGAGAACCAGGCCCAATACTTTTGCCAAAATTCACAATTTTCCTTTACACAACCTGAAATCTGATTTCGGCATACAAAACTTAAAGTAAAAGTGCATAACATGTGTGAAAATAGCAAAAATGATGGTTTAACCCATTGTTACCTGATATCTATCCTTAAGTTAGAGAAAGCATACGATACGGGAAGTACAAAGGTACTTCGGAGAAAATAGGTGCCATAGGTAAGACCATAAACTTTAAAACAAATTTAAATACTACAAGAAGTTGCTGAAAACTATAAATAAAAGGCCGTACCAGTTCGCCCGGCTGTTAGGCATACTACTCGGGTTCATCCATGCTTATTTGCCCAGATGTTGAGCAAACAAGGAACGACAGTGTTTCATTCACTCAGCTTTTGTGCCAACAAGGTTCAACCGTGCTTAATTTGCTCAGTTGTGCCAATAAGGTTCAGCCGTGCTTTATTCGCCCAGCTGTTGTGGCTATACGCCATATCATATGCATGTTAATTCCCGCCACAAAGCACGGGTTTGACGCCAGGCGATCACGGGGGACGTGCGGGTCACATCACTGTCACAGACAGGGCCATATGTTCATTTCTCACAAAATTAGCTTTTTTTTTTTTTTTTTTTTTAAATTTAAGTTATCAAAATGTCAAACTGGTATTCATCTAGTTTTTCCCGAGCCATATATAAAGAAAATTTTCCATCTGTCTTTAATGAATATTCTTAGTTTCCAAAATATTTGTAATACTCCGCTTGTCCCCGCAGGTACAGGCCCGTATCTAGCCATTTACCGCCAAGCGAGACTACGCAATCAGGTATGCAGTTGTGGCGGGAAATTTATGTGCATATCTCCTGTTTTATGAGATCTCTATACATTAGTCCTGCTACCGACATATTATCCCGCGATACTGTATCACTACTAAACCGAATTAGTCGGATGGACTCTCCATATAGAACGTTATGTAGTTTGCTCATGTCTAAATATGTTTTTGGGTGGTCGACCTGAAAGAAACACAATCATCGATAGAGTAGCATGTGCCGGTGTGTCCCCAATCAAGGCATATTTTAACGCCAATGACTGCGTTCGTAAACTGGCCAACAACTATGAAACATATGCGCCAGATGGAGTTGTAGACTCATAAAGATTTCTTCTTCACAATAAGAACTTTGTTAAATCCTGGAGTAGCCAACACTAACTGGCATCCCTTTTGGTCAGAGCTTTTTACTCTTTGGAAGCAATCTTAGATCATAGAAGTACTTCTATTCATTTTCTTTCCTATCTGAACACGTATACCTTCCCCGTTACGCTATCTGCACGAGCCACCTATTATGGGGGCGGGGGGGGGGGATCATTATATAAAGGGAAACGGCACTCTATGCGAGAGCGCCGGCCTGTATATCTGCACGTGTCGCATTATATATCTGCTGTTAATCACATTTTATAATTATCTCGATGTATGGGTGCTTTTCCCCGATTCCGGGGGTTGAAATTAATTAATCTGTTAATTATTATTATTATTATTATTATTATTATTATTATTATTATTATTATTATTATTATTATTATTATTATTATTATTATTATAGGGGTTGGTCATCATAGCTCACACAAGGGAAGCTGCATTCCAAGAGGCAATAGCCGAGTGGAATACAGCTTCCTGAGTGTGAGCTATAATGCTGTAGTCCACTCCAAACCATTGACTGATGATTTTATCGCATTTTTGGTTTATCGTAAAGCAGACAATGAGACGAGCAAACCTGCGTTTTGCCGGCTGTTTCCCAAGATGCGCCCCAGCGGCTAGTAAATTTGCCATTTTCCTGTCTTCTGACGGGGCGGGGGGGGGGGGCGCTTTGCATTATGGGAGCAGTCATTAACCATTGCTGCTATCTTCAACGGGGAGCATTGAATATAGCGACGGGAGTCAAGACCATGAAATGCGATGTATAGTGAATAACTCTCAACCAATCAGGAGCCAAGACATTTACCAAAAATAGGATTGCCCAACTGTTATAGAAACGGAATTTGACTGTGCTTTATTCGCCCAGCTGTTGTTCCAATAGGATTTTGGACAATTTCTATGTATCTGCCTAGCTGTTGTGGGAAAAGGGTTCAGTGCCATACATATTCGCCCAGCTGTTGTAGAACCACGCTTACTTTCGTCAGCTGTTGTGTCAGCCTGGCTTACTCGTCCAGTTGTTGTGTCTATAGGATTTGACCGTGTTTAGTTTTGCCAGAGGCTGTGCCAATAGGATTTAAGATTCAGTCACAGTATCTATCCGGTCAGCTGTTGTGCCATAGGACCCACGCACATTTGCCTATTTCTAGGGTAAATAGCCAGTGTGTGAATAAAAAGGATATGTCACAGCAAGGAGCCTCTCTAGGCTTCTTGATCATAGTCAACACAAATAGGAACTGAATAAATGTTAGTATACAAACCACTAGAGGAATTCAACCAGACGACCTTTTCTGTCTGTCCAATGCAGAAGCTTTGTACACATTGTTAGTTTTAAACTAGCTTGTAAGTTTAATAGTTGGAAATTTAATGCTAATTTCAGAGCGGACAATTTAAGCTTGGAAACAAGAGTTATGAAGTTCAGCCTCTCATGGCCGCAGACAGAGGGGAGCAAGGCACAGGGCAAGGCGGTGAACGGCTTGAAAGCTACGCGGTGACAGAGATGAGACCTGCAGATTGGAACCTTACTGGGGACGGCCGTAAGTGGACCTCATCTTAAATACATGAATACGCATGCATTCATCACGAGTATATAATTCATGTAATTATGTTATAATTATCAATTCACAATATTATACATAAATTATTTCAAACTTCGGCTAACAGGTCATTCATTTACTGTAATGTCTTTCGACCAAACTGGTCAATGGTGTGATAACTGATGTGTACTTCTCATGGGTTTGGGGAACATAACTGCTGACAATTAGCCCTGATGACATTGAAATTGGGTCAAGGTCTCGCAATATCGCGCAAAAGAATTTCAGAGTAACCCTCGTGAAAGTGAAATTGAATCATGGTCATTTTTCCTTAACGCTTGACATACACTCCTATAAGAGTGATCAACTGTTGTATTAAAATTTCATGAACCTGGAACACCCGGTTGGGCGGGTTCTTCAGATATCGCCCGCAACAGATTTATTTGGATTGACGGACGGAGTGACGGATACAAGAACAGACGGACGCACAGACGCAGAATATCGCAATATACCCTCAGGGCAAAGAGATAAAATGGGATGGATTTGAATCATCCTTTGTCGCTCTTTACATTCAGTTGAATTTCTGTTCAGTTGCTGTCTCTCTCCAGAAAATGATTTTTTGTGTGAAGTGTTGCTGAGGTTATCTTGCAGCACCTGGGCGCATAATTCATTCCAGCAGCCAAACACACATTCACTAATCATGTCACCAGCAAAACGAATAGTCGCCACATATATTACTTGTGAAACGAACATTCGTCGCATCTGTTATAGCGATATTCGCATCCATGTTACAAATAAAATATTGAATTTCGCTTAAGTGCAAAATTGGAAATCAACTCAACAAACTTTTCAGTCTCTTATATATCTTAAAAAGGATAATATATACAGTTAACACAGCTCTGCTGCAATGTTTCACCGAATAGAAGATCGTTGGGTGCAAACATCTAGTCCTGTCTGACATTGGACTAGATGTTTGTGACTTTCTTGTATAGGACTCTTTTCATGAACTTACCTGAATATGAACTATCAATGCAGTCTTGAAACTAGTTAACTTAGTCTGTGAGTGGATCATTACACCATCCATATTTTACCCGGGGTTTCGCCTGTGAATAGACTATGACACCATTTGAATGTTACCCATGGTTTTGCCTATGAATAGATTATTACTGTAACACTATTCCTGTTTTACCTGTGGGTTGGCCTGTATGAGGATTATTACACCATCTTCGTTGTGCCTGTGGATTTACCTGCGTATGGATTATAACAAGCACGAGTATTGTACTGCCGGGCGTACTGACCGGAGGAAAATTTATATTGCTGCCTCCATTGTGTATTATATCAAGGAACTGTCACAGAGTAACACGTGTCTAATCTCGAGACGTGTTATATCATCACCTTGTAAATTGTGTTTTTGTGAAATTTATATTAGTTTTATACCTGTCATTTTATGTGTTAGTTATATACCTGTAATTCTGTGTATTTTATTATGTGGTATTTTATTGACTTCTGGAAAATTTTGTTGTATAACGCATGTCTTCTACCTTGTTACGTAAATATGACTTTGCAGTTTTAAGGGACGAAGTCAAAAACTTGACACGCCTAAAGGATGCCCTCGCAAAAATTGGTCTCTCGGCTACGAATTCACAGCAGAGAAAATATTACAAAGTGGAATTTATGATTGCGGTGGACTATGCCATATATAGCAGGTAACTATGCAGCCCCATATCACAAAATTAAGTTACGAATGTGCCATAATGCTGAAGGGCTTTTGTATTATTAAATGGATCGAAGTTCAATATAGGAAAATAATCCATACATTATATATACATATATGTACATTTATAGAATATGTTTCGAATATCGTTTATGTATTCTTACTGCTGTTTGTAAATATAAATGAGATACGACCGGAAGAATTGCTTGAGGGAGCCACCCTTCTAAAGAGATAACATGGTATCTTCTCACCAATTAAAGATGATGTCAAGTGATCCATCTTGACACTGTGGTAATTCCTGTAAGTTCAAGCGTTTCAGGCCTGCCACATTGCTGTGCCCTTGGATAAGCCTAAGCACACCTAGATCACTAGACGTCACCATCAGTCAAAGGGGTTACCTCACCTCTCCTGACCAATCAGATATAGTAAGAGGTGTCATCAGATTCCTATAGGCCATTATTTTAGTTATTGTGGCTTATCCCATTTCCCTGGACTCAAAGTTGCGACATCTATTTTAAGTTGGTATCGCACGAGCAAGGCCAAGACACACACAGACAGGAAGAGGGAGGCCATAAACAACATCAGATATTACTTTTCGCATGTTGCCAATGGGGTACGCCACTTACTTGATTTTTGAGAATAAAGCTCATCTTAATTCGTTAACTTCCATTCACATAGATATTACCAACAAGTTTTTATGGTGAACAAATGTATGAGACCAATTTATCAACTAGAAAGCATAGAATACTTTGCTAATTTGAATCATAGTTTATCACTTTTATGCAATAACGAACTTAAAAAAATAAATATTACTTGTCATTTTTTGGGGGGAAGGGGGCTTTTGGACACTCCTCTTTTTGCTGTACACTCTTTAATAACTAAAAGAACAGACAATACTTGATTTTAATCAGCTTACTAATTTCCAAAGTGTTCTATCAGGTGAATCAAAACTAAAAGCACGGTTTTTGTTGACGTATAAATAACCGCATGTTCTTTTCTCAAAAGAAAAGTAGCTAGACGGTACTGAATACATGATATAGCTGCTAGCTCTGTGCAGTACGTGTAAAAGTCTTCGTTTTTTCAGATTGATGTCAGATACCGGAATATTGCAGCCCGAGA
The DNA here is from genome assembly GCA_964020975.1 of Hermodice carunculata. Lineage (NCBI taxonomy): Eukaryota > Metazoa > Annelida > Polychaeta > Eunicida > Amphinomidae > Hermodice > Hermodice carunculata. Next base: position 1,343,903 of record CAXHWN010000019.1, on the reverse strand, counting down.
TTTTTCGCTCTCTGCCAAATTGACTGGATTCTATATTGCAACGGTGACATTTTGTTCAGCTTTTTACGAATTTGACTGTAAACAAGTTACCTCAATGTAAATTCCATTAGGAGACATATTTACATCTTTCTTTTGTTGCATGATACTATATTTAAAAAGCTATAAGAGAGCAAGCAAAGTCCAGTTTTTCTTTGTATGCAGGAATACCATGGACTAGACATATGTTCTGCTCTTACCCTTTCTGTCTCAAGTTGAGTACCGGGTAATATCTGTCCTCTCCATTGTAAAATATACTAGTAGGCATGCAACTGGTACTGGAAGGGGATGCCTTTATGAAAAATTTAAACCAGGATCAGTATTGTAATTCGGACAAACAGAGGTTTTGTTTGCATAAGAACTGATAGAATTAATCTCTTCACCCGCGATAACCGTTTGTTTAAGCGGACATAATATATCAGTTGTATGTCGTACCTACCCCCTCCCATACTGCGATTGATTAGGAGCTATTCCACGAAATGGTGAACTAGGCCCTTGCATGTCATAATCCGTCATTAATGCTAACATTATTTATTATTACAATTTTCGTCAGATTGAATTCGTCCCTGATCCTGTAATGATTCCATACCGTAATGCGATATTACGGGCTGTCTCGCTTTCTTTTTATAAATGTATTTTGTGCTTGAAAATCTTGAAGCTGACAACGTAATATAAATAACAATTAAACACATTTTGTTCTTGGTCAATCTAAACAACAGAAGAATCCTCGAAATGAAACATGCAATTAAGCGCTTGATAAATTGAGACGCCGGAGAGACAAATCATGATGATGGTAATGGTGATGATTACAATAATGATCATGACTACATCGTTTTGCTTGGCGAATCTAGACCCCAGAAGCATCACCATTTACAGAATTCTCTTTCAAAGAAACCTTCAGGAACAGAAACTACGCAAATGCTGACAAGAGTTTGTCTGAGTTCGAAAAATTTATTAATCTTCACAAACGCAACTTGCCTCCCAATGACCAGGCTACGTTGTTTACAGGGTAAGTACCAAAACTAGTCTTAAATTTAGTCTACCCCAGTATGATGAACGGTTGTCCAATGTATACATTTTCCATCAGATAGAGATATCTGATGTTTCAAATCATCCGCCACCAATATCAGTATAAAATAACATTATTCATTTCAGTACATAGAGGTAAACATTGTATCAGTCCCTTGGCAACAAAAAAGTCTCACCAAGCCAAATATTATATGTTTTCTGTTCCCAGTCCCGAAGTTCTCTGGACCTACCACTCTTCAGCAAGCAGGATACTTCATTTTGTGGGAATAAATAGTTGGGGCCCTTTCGGGACCAATTCGCGACAAAACCTTAACCAACGTAATATTCAAATCCCAAAATAGCCCGGATGAAGCATGGAGAAAGTTAATGTCCCCTTCCCCCTTGTTGTTTTGTGATTCAGGTGTAAGCCTTTTTAAAAATATTTTTAACCTGTGTTAGCTGATAGTTGCTGTTGCAGGGAAGTAATTACGTATGATACAGGCATCTGTGTCACCAGTTCTTGATCAGAGTTTTATATACCATCGAGCAGGGATAGAAACAAATCAATAGACTGGCACGTAATGAATGACAACCTTATTAAAACGATATCATGGCGCATGAGTAGATATTGACTGGTGTGCCACCCGGCAGATTTCATCTGAGGCGAGTCACTCTCTTTTTTACTCGTAAAAATGCGCATATGATCTGCCCACCACTTTCGACCAGTCATGTCCCTTCAATGCTTCATAACTTGCTTTATCTCCAAACTAGTATGTTCAAATTTAGATTACTGAAAGGAGGACGATTCAAATAGAATGACACAACATGGTGGCCTGATCAGTGTTTTCTGGATCACAAACAAATAAGAATATTCATTTTAACCGTTTGAAGGGCACTCGTGCTTGCACTGGCCTCAGTGTTAGCAAGTCATTTTACTCAAAACCCTCTGATTATTTGTGACTCTCCTTTTTTGCTCTTTAATACAATGTAACATTCAGACATTTTTTATTTGTTACAGAATGCAAAGATAACGCTACATCACACATATAAATATGATAAATTGGTAACAGAAACCCGCACTCAAGAAAGTGCTTGTAGCATCATCCGAATAAATTGGTAACAGTAGCATTACCATTTAAACTAGCAGCACAGGCATTGCCACGTAGACATGGAATAATAATAATAATAATAATAATAATAATAATAATAATAATAATAATAATAATAATAATAATAATAATTATTATTATTATTATTATTATTATTATTATTATTATTATTATTATTATTATTATTATTATTATTATTATGGGGGGGGGTGTTCATGCATACATACACATATCGATGACATGCTTCAGCAGAGACTCAAATTGAAGATGAATTCATGTGTTCTCAGGCACAGTATGTACAATGGATACAAGTCAGATGGAAGCAGGATGAGGATTCAAGGTCAGTTGAACCACGTCAATATCCAGACCTCTGTCCTTTCGTCCCTGTGTTATCTAAAATATGAAACTGATTTAAATGCAAATGATCGAAACACTCTGTACTGTTAGGTCTATCGAAAGACAATGTACAAGTGGGAAATATTGAAGATTAAATTTTTATACTTTCTATTTCAGAGAAAACATTAATAGATATAAAAGCTCCCATTGTCGTGCTGAACACCTTGTATAGTTATGAACATTTTCAAGCGCTTGATCCAGGTTTAATCTCATGAAGAAAGGTTTCGCTGATAAACACCAAAATCAACAGCGGGAAGACGATGTATCTGATGTTTAAATCTCCCATTACACATAGGTCTAGCAGATATCAGTGGGGTGTGTAATTACTACCGTGCCACCATCAATATGGATCTTGGGGTGTTCGGTTGTATCCAGACTGGAGCCCACGAAATGGGGCACAGGTAAGTTGAAGGTATCACTGCCGCATAATTAGGATCGTTCGGCAATACATTAAATAGATACTTAAATATTGTTCTTTATCAACCACGATGGATGTCCATACATAGATAAATGTTTGTATTTTGACAGAGGTGTGACACATACTTCAGAAATATTTTTATTGGTTTGCGAGATGATCTCCAAAATATCTTTTGTTCCATAGATGAAAGGAGTCTTTTAATGGGCCTTGTCAAAACCCCGCAGCTATCTTCCAGAATACCCTTAGTGTTTGAACCATCTTCTGGATCTGCTTCGATTTAATTTTTAGGATAACATTAAAAATCAAGCTAATTGTTATATACTAAAGGGTGATTTCAAAATCTAATTTTTCACATAATTTTAAGAAAATCGCCCAAAATGTGTACTGTTAAAATCATAGCTGCATAAACCACAATGGACAACCAGCAACACAGTTTCTCCATGGTACACCATTAAATCCACATTAATTCTATCTATCTATCTATCTATCTATCTATCTATCTATCTATCTATCTATCTATCTATCTATCTATCTATCTGTCTGTCTGTCTGTCTGTCTGTCTGTCTGTCTGTCTGTCTGTCTGTCTGTCTGTCTGTCTATCTATCTATCTATCTATCTATCTATCTATCTACGACAAGCCCAAAGTGATTCTCCATATACTTGGCTCGAAGGAGATTAATGTACTTTCAGTCAAATGATACACACAGTTAAGAAATGTTTAAACATTTTAATGACAACATTTGGGGGGGGGGATCCCAGACAATATGGTGATGTCATTTGGGGGGGGGGAATCCCAGACAATATGGTGACGTCGACCTGGACCTGTTATACCCAGTGCTGCTAGTCCATGTTAGTCAAGAATAAACATGCTGCGAGAAACAGAAGATTCAAGACAGCACTGAGCGTGTCAGATCTTGTGGTGAAATGGATAGCACGCCGGACTCCGGGACACACAAACTGTCTGTCTGCACATTTTTGTTTTTCCATTAAAAAGTATAGACCCATCCCTCCTCCCCCCCAAAAAGTCCCGAGTTCCACCCCAAATTGTTAAGGTTATTGACACTTCAGATATGTTGGGCAGATATATTTAAAATATATCCACTCCGAGCTGATACATTTCAGGTGTACCCTGGACCTAGCACTACCTTTGAAAAATAGACTCCACCCATCCCACCCGCCTTTGGGCTTGGAGAATAAATATACCAAAATGATTTGATTTAAACATTTTTTATTAGTCTATTGAGAAACAGGGCCAGGCCCTATATGAATCTCGCTTGAGAAAAGATAAATAAATTAAAAAAACAAACAAACCAGATTTAGCAATGACAAGGTTACATACAAATAGAACCAAGGTTAACATATGAAGATTTACAATGCACCAACGCCACAGATAGTGGCCTTATATAAGTCAGAGGCACAAGAAGGTTCCGAAGTTACTTACTTAGGAATCTCTTCGTGTCTCAAATATATTTATGAACTAGTTTAACTCTGTTCAAGTTGGAATCAATTGAACCTGTTTTAGATCCATAGAGAATGGTGGCCAATGTAAATGGAGCATATTTCAAAACAATACAGTGGAATTTCTCTCGTCGCAACATATAATTCGGACAATGAAAGAAAAAAATGTAGACTGTCTTCATTGCCTCTTCCACAAGAACAAATAGGAGAATGTACCAATTTCATTTTGCATGAATAAAGGTTCAGTCAGGTCAGCCCATTCGCATCTGTGCATGAATTCTACTAATATATCTCACCAAAATTATAAAAGGACTTTTGCTTAAAACGTAAACCCACACATTTTTTTTTCCAAAATGCTCCTAAAGTCAGACACATTTTTAGATTTCCGTATCCGCGCTGGTAATGCGTTCCAAAGATTTATTGTAGATGGGAAAAGGGATCGGGAAAAGCATATGGTTCTACTTGAGATGGGGAGAATATTAAATCGATCAGGTGGTCCCATGTTGTGCGCCGTTTGTTCTTCGACTGTAGGTAATACATTGTACAAGTAGTCCGGCGTTAATGTTTTAAATATCTTATATACACTAATACCAAATTTTGGTGTTCATGCCTTTTTACAAGTGTTTCCCATCCAGTCTCTTCATATAAATTCTCAATAAGTGTACTCTTCAATGCACCAGTAACTACCCGGGCTGCCTCCAACTGAACCTTCTCTAATGCTTGCTGGTTGGTCTCTAAACATCCATCTCACAAAACACTGCCATAGTCAAACAACTTTCTTATGTAAGAGAAATAAATTATTAGTTGTTCGGGGAAGTGACTATTGTGAACCTTTGAGAATATTAATCATTTTTGTACCTTTTTCAATTAGATTTTGAATATGCATGTTCCAAGAAAGGTCGTTTTTTAAGGGAATTCCAAGGTGTTTATGAGAATTTACATTGACTAATTGCACATTTCTAAAATAAAGTGTGTTTGTGTGTGTGGGGTGGTGGTGGTGGTGGTGGTGGTGGTGGTGGTGGTGAATACTATTCCGCTTTCTACATATAATCATAGATTCGGTTTTAGTGGGATTGAGTGTGACCAACCACCTATTAGACTATTCGTTCATGGACATAATATCAGTATTCAGATTATCAGTCGGTAGTTGCAGGATTTACTACATCAATATAAAAAGTTGTATCGTCAGCGAATAACCTGATATTTGAGTTGACAACGCCGATAATGTCATTTATGTATATTAAAAATGAAAGCGGACCAAGGACAGAACCTTGCAATACACCCGCTTTTAAAACACCCCATCTAGAAAACTGACCCTCAATGACCAGCCTTCGTGAACGGCTAATAAGATAACTTTGAAAACAGTCTAGCAAATCACCATCGATACCTGAAGAGCGAAGTTTAAAAATCAAACCGTGGTACCAGACGCGATCAAAAGCTTTGTTAATATCACAGAAATAACCCGTACATCCTCCTGGTCGTCTATTGCCTTAGAAAATGCGTGATAAAGATAGACCAGTTGGTTAACTGTGGAGTCATTCGGCATAAAGCCAGACTGTTGGTATCGAAAAACATGGGAATCTCTATAGAAATTGAATACGTATTTAAATACTGCTCTTTCAAAAACTTTCCCAACGTAACTTAGTAGAGAGATAGATCTATAGTTGTTACAAACATTAAGTGAATATTTTTTTTTTGAACAAGGGTAACATATGACCTTTTCCAGTTAGCTGGAAACTGTTTGAGACGCATGGACAAATTAAATAATTTAGTGAGTGGTTCAGCTGTGGAACCAGCTGCTTCTTTCATCATTCGGAGACTTATCCCGTCTGCGCCAATAGCCTTGCTAGTATCGATGCTAGCTAATATGTCATAAATTTGGTCTGTGTCTAAAATGGTTTCTGGTATTATTGGATTATCTGTTAACTTAGCTTTGCGATAGTCAACATTACACTGCTAAAAAAAAATGACCATTGAGGATTTGTGCTTTCACTTTTGTATCACTGTACACTTGGTCTTGATGTATCCATAATGGTAATCCTAAACCCTGGAAATTGCCTAAAAAGATTTTTAAAACACGCCACCATGATTTATCTCTTTTCTTAGTATTAGAAAGTTTATCATTAAGTGTTTCTCTGTATTGTTGTTCCGCATCCTTATGCTGGGATTGATAATAATTTCGAAGGATTCTAAAAATGTGCCCAAGTGGATGCACGATTAGTTTTTTCTTAGCTTTTTTATGTACTATATCTTTTCTACGTTTAAGGTTTCGAAGAGATGAATTGTGCTATGGGACGTCATTCGGTCGCATGCATACAACTTTATTGGGTATACACTGCCTTGTGGTATTTAAAAAAGTATCTGTCCAGGCACAACATATATCATCTACATGATCAAAGTTGAAACAGGTATCCCAATCAGCATTACCGATTGTTGATCTATAATTATCCCAGTCTGTCTTATTGTATTCCCATATATATCTATAGTATACCTGTGTCGTTTAGAATCTAACAATAAAGATGCTGTAACAGTGCAGTGATCACTATCAACAATGGGAGGTAATACCTCAGTCTTTCTGATGTATTGAGGAAAGTTAGAAATAATTTTGTCTGAACATGTTGCAGTGCTGTCGGTTATACGAGTTGGTTATTTCATTGTACAGGTCAACTAATTGGTCGAAACAAAAAATCTCAACTAATTGCCAGCTGGTGTTCTAAAGTCTGCGTTTAAATCTCCTATCAGCATGATTTTATCTATACCACTACTTCTAAGAAAATAAAAAAAATTGTTGCAAATTGTCCCAAAACGATGCTTTCCAATTAGGTGGACGATAAATCACACTCAACAAAAGTTAATTATTATGTAATGTTACCTCTGTCCATATTAATTGCTAGATTGCTAGGTTCTAAATCTATTCGTCGCTTGATGACAAGCGCTCGTGAAGCAAATAAGGCTACAACACCACCAAAATAACTGAGACACACCAGGCCTGCTTCACATTGCCGTACTCTGGTGCAGTTCAGATCACCCCTGGTATAGTGACCAAAATAATTATTATAAAAAATTTTATTTTGATAAATTAAAACAGACCTTCAAACAATTGTTTTACAGGGGTATACCGACGCCAACACTCATTTGTCGATGCTGACGTAGTTATCTTTGGTCCTACCGAAATGTCCTACTGACCCAATATGCCCCATAAACTCGTGACCCATTGTGCGAGAAATTGCAGCTTATCACGTGATTCATTGTACCCTAGCAGGTGATTAATTCTGTCCGTCTCACATGTTTCGATCGACCATTAATTTGTGTTATCAAAATTCTTCATGTGTTCATAAAATCAGATGAAAAATATAATCATACAAACATGCTCGAAGATTTCCCACTGATGACCCGTTGATAAATTCATGCTTTGTTGTAGCCTTACAGTTTCAAAATATTTTCATCCAGCGTGATAATAGCGATTAGTTCAGGCATCGAGGGAGGAGATTTAGATACAGACAGTGACTGGATTGGTTATGAGATTGGATTGTGATATTTTTTTTTTGTTCAGAGCTACGCAAAAGATGTGGCACTGATGCTTCTGTTTGTATAACAAAATATCGGAATGCACTGACTTGTGACTGTACCGATTTTAGCTCTGCTGACCAAAGGTCGCAGAGGTTATACGATCCGTTATGCACGTCCATCCGTCCGTAAACCTTTTTTTGAACATGATACAGTGTACAGTTTTCAGGTTGACTCCATATAACTTTCAGCACTTACAAAGGGTAGGAAAATGTACATAGGGTTCGATATTGCTGTTGCCACCTATAGTGATATGTAATAAATGGACCAAAATGTGGAAATGTTCAGAATACTTTTTTCGAATAGTTTCCCACAAATCATTACGAAACTTGGTAGGAATATCAATCGGGCAAAAAGACGAAAAAGTTCAAAATTTGATGTCGCCTTCTGCAGTTTAACTGAATCTATGGACAGAAATTCAACTTTTTGAGAAACAATAAAGTGACGAAAACAAATGTGTCACAAATATGTGTAATATATGGAAGTTTGATATTGCATTAAATTGATGAATTTGACCTTTTTTAAAGTCAAGGAACACATTTCAGGAAATTATCATATTTGTAACGGTCATTACATCTTTAACTTATATCTGTACATAGACATAAATATACATGAGGATATATATATATATATATATATATATATAATCACTTGGAAGTAACGTCAAACGTATCATTAATGCATCGAACTCACTATTGCAATAATAAATTGAAATGGAAATCAAACATTGGCCACACCACACCATACCGGCATCGAGGCCCTCCCGTTCGACAAGGGGGCTCAACACTGAAATGAAGCAACCCTAATCTCGTGTCCAAACCGGGCCCTTTGCCTCACTTTCTCATTCCAAAGCCCCCCCCCCCCGTCACGCCATAAAACCTACACTTCCGCCTTCATTTCCTTCATTTTCTAACTAATTCCTGTCCCTGAATTATTCACCGACCCCTTAGTCCTGTCCCCCTCTCCCGCCTTTACTGTGCCCGCTGACACATCCTTGGTTGTAGCCTACATATATCTCCTCATCTGGAGCAACTCTGTCCCCTTTCTTTAATGACTTTCTCAGGCTTTGGAGCAAAGACCTTCCCATGATAACCCCCTCTTCCAACCTCCCCCTCTAAATTCCCACCACTCTGGACCTTGGCCCTTAACTAAATATATTTACAGCCCACACTCTATTCTAAACCTGATACTCATACCTGCTTCTAAATCTTACACACTTGCCTAAACTGATCCCAATAACCCATCCCCGTTACCATTCTAATCCTGCTGTTATCCCACATGCACCCCATCCCGACTTCGTACTCCTTAAATCTAACCCTCTCGCCCTCCCTACTAACCCCCTCTCCTTTAAGTTTTTCTTCCTTACTCCTGTTCTTTGTCCTGATCCTGTGTATCATGTGCAAGTTTGATTTTGCACAATGTGGATGACCTTGCACTACTTTCTCAAGGTCGCATAGGAATAGCATTTTATGACATGTTTTTTTTTCGTTATGTAATGCATCCGATGACATGTCAGCAGAGCATTAGGCCCATAGGTCTCCTGTTATTTTGCATAATCATTTTAGCCTAGGAGCGCAACATGATGGTTCCCAGAACACGTGTGACAGCCGAGATCAGTACGTCATGGCGAATGCTCCTGGTGGCCTGACGCAGAAGAACTTGCGTAATGCATACAGATTTTCAGTGTGCTCTGTGGACTACTTTCGCAAGCACATTATGTTCTTAAACATGTGAGTATTAAAAATATACTGTGTCATTAGAAAACACACAAAAATCCTCTTAGCCTGAAAGTAGCGATGACGCAACTTTCATCAGATAGCCAGCATTAAAAAAAAAAAAAAGAAAAAAATCGATAAAATATGGCCATCAGACAGCCTGTATTGAGAGGGATAGTATAAGCCCCTATAAGAACACATTATTGAAAAGATACTGTAACAACAAAGAAAAATATGCTTTTTTTTGCGTATCAAACATAGGGCAACTTTTCATTGAGTATCCGATATTGCAGAAAAGGAGCAAAATCCGATATGAACATCCGATGTTTGCTCATGAGCATCGTTTGTTGAACAGGAAAAACTCAGGTGGTTGTTTTCCCCATGATTCTTATAATTTCTTTTGATTAGAAGTAAGGATTGCAAGACAGACTTTTTAAAAAAAAGTTCACAAAGATGTCACGCAACCAGTTAATCTAAACGTAACGGGACAGGTAGATCTATGTTGGTCGTGTATTTTCGCAGAGGTGATTACATGTACGGCAGCTACCATCGCGTTGCTATTTAGATGCCACGTGCAGGCATTATGTGGCTTTTTCATTTTCTAGAAGATTCACGCCCATCGATTTTTGTTGCGTTTTTCAGGCAAAATGTTAATTGTCTAGCGACTGGTCGAGGGAAAGATCAAACAACAACACGTGAATTTCGTGAAAACCTGGCCAAGTTGCCCGGCCAGATCTTAGATGCGGATGCCCAGTGCCAGCGTATTCACGGCGTCGGATCGTATTTCTGTGCGGTGAGTTGAGTTTTGAAGAAACTGATATTTGTTCAACTGGAATTATGCCTTTTAACAGTGTGAACCAAGTCCGAGGGGCGGCGGCTCGAATGGTTTAAGGAAACCACTTAAAAAAAGAGAAAAACTCCGATTTATTTGTCGAACCAGTCCGACAACTTCTAGAAAAGTCTGTGACTTCAACCAGCTGTTTTTGTACCTTTAGTATGACAAGTATCGTATATTATTGACTGAGAGGCCTATTTTGACTTATTCGGTATTTAGGTTCAGAAAAGCGAACAGATGAGCCTATCTATTCGTTTCTTCTGTGTGTATAGATCGCATACTGCGCTATAACATGAGGTGGCTTGACACATTTATACCTACAAACCTTTCAAATTCAACCTAATTAAAACATTGTAGATGCTGAATATTAGGCAAACCCTGCTTTATTCAATACGTGATTAATTAACCATCCGGTGTCTGGCCAAGAGAGCTGCAGAACGCAATATATCAGGTAGATAGTAGGGCTGTCATTGGCTGGCTGACGTATGGGATAAATTTATGCACAAAGCCTGGTTGCACTGCAACAAATACATGAGCAACGAATATTTGTTTTCTTAATTTAGGTCTAGGCTATCAACATAGTCTGAGAATTAAATATGTGCTTACCTTTTTTTTTTTTAGCTCAACAGAACTGTCAGTAAGCTGAGCTTACTTTATGGTCCTCCGTCCGTCCGTTTTTCAACCATTCACATTTTCGACTTACCCAAAATCGTCGGCCAGGTTCACTTCAAACGTAGGGAGAGTGTACCTTGGATGGATCTCTACTAAATTGCTCAAATGGTCATGGTCAAGTGATTTTGGGATTTTTTAGATGATTTATTTTGTTCAGTTTTTGGCACAATCCAAAAAAATTCTTCAAAACCGCTTGCCCAATTGCTTCAAAATTGCATAGGGGCACTTATGGGGACCTTCCAGGCCTTAATTTGTTCAACATATGGCGCTGCGGTTTCATTTTTCTGAACGAATTTTTGTGTATGCAATTTTCGACGCATTTTGAACCATTTACTTTATTGCAAAATTGTCTGAAACTGCTTGGTCAATTGCTTTAAAATTGCATAGGAATACTGCTGGGGACCCCCAAACCGCAATATATCCAACAGGGGGGCGCTGCGGTCTGTTTCATTGTCTCTGTCTGTCTGTCTGTCTGTCTGTCTGTCTGTCTGTCTCTCTCTCTCTGTTTTTAGACAATTTTTCGCTACTTTTGACTTCTTCAAAAACATAACTCAAGTTATTCTGAAACTTAGTGAAAATGTAGTTTTTGCGAGAATTAAACAAGGATGTTAACTGTTTTGGTACTCTGGATCACTGATTTTAACGATTTTTTAAAATTTAGGAATTGTGGGGTATGCATGCATTCCTATTGATTTACCATGCAAGTCAATGGGAATTGCAATGGAAATTCAGATTCTGTGCATGTAAGGTCAACTGAAAACAGGACTGTCACAGTCCTCTTGTTTTCCTTTTTCCTGTATAGTATACCGACAAGTGATTTATGCCCAGCGAAAATCAGCACCAAACAAACTTTTAGCCAACAAGAATGCTGATGGACCGGCGTCAGTGAGAGTATTTCAAAATGGCGTTGCGTCAATATTGGTATATGCAGTCTGAAAGTTAATATTTCTGTAAAGAACAAGTTTTGAGATATGAATAATGCAGTGACCACTGTTTTTAGCTGTATAGATAATAAACTTTTCGGGGTAGGAGCACACGTAAGATGGTTTATTTAATATTATAATGTTGGAAATTAAGCACGGAATTGTAAAGAAACAAAGAAATATTCGGGTCATGATTTGAGATGAGCAAGTCTGTTTGGTAATTAATTATTCTGGTTGTGGTTTGACTTTGCTTGTAAGAAGCCGAGTTTGCGTCCATATTTGGGCGGCTCAGCAAGGAATGTTTTTTTATTGGTATAAAACCTTTGTAATGCCTGAGAATCTTCAGACAGCACAGGGTGCCTTCAAGATTCTGAAGAAAGTAGATGATAAAATGTGGATAGTTAATGCATGGAGGTAGAAAATTCTACCCCCATTATTGTTGTATTGATTTGGAACAACACAGTAATTATTCTGAGTATCAGAAACTGTGTTGTTTCATCCTTCACACTTTTATGGTTTTCCAAGATGAGCAAAAGTCAATTTTGTGAAAGTTTGTATGTGTGGACTTTTGTGAGCTACGAAACCATCGGAGGGATGCATCGGACGGAATAATAATAATAATAATAATAATAATAATAATAATAATAATAATAATAATAATAATAATAATAATAATAATAATAATAATAATAATAATAATAATAATAATAATAATAATAATAATAATAATAATAATAATAATAATAATAATAATAATAATAAAATACGGTACCTAGATAATATATATTTATCTTTCAAAAGACTATTATTTGAAGCAGATCGACCAATTAGCTTTTAATTGACGCTGTCCACAAAATTGATTGATAAGCAGAAGTTTTCATTCCGAGAAATCGGCTTTGAAAGATTCGAGGCCATTTTCCCTACATTACTGTCCGTAATGATGATACAGCTCCGGTCAGTTTTGGTTGCAATACTTTGAAGACACGTCGATCAACATCTTTGATGTTTAGTTTCCAACATGCAATGATTTTTATTGGCTTATAAAGCAGTTATTTACCCGACTGACATCAAGGCAGCAACACATACAAGTTTGTCACTGTGGCTTCCACCCGACAGTGACAGCTTCGAAGGGGCTGCGAAAGCGCATAAGTCACGTGACCCCAGCAAAATTGTTTGAAAGTGGCGCTGCTAAAACGAAATCTTGTCGTTTCACAGCTTGCTTCAGTGAGAAGAGAGCTCCACGGACAAGAGTTGCTCACTTATTTCTCCTCATCTTAGATCAAAGAGCGAAATGTATATATTAATGGCATTGACGGGGCTCTGGCCATGCATTCAGGGTCTTGGACTGCTTGTGATCATACTGGATAAAAAGGGCAAAAGATCATGTTGATCGCATCTGCTTTAAGTGATAGTGTTTTGAAATATAAATATATTATCTAGGAACCGTATTTGTTTTTCCGTCCGATGCCTTCTTCCCCGATTTTCGTAGCTCACAAAATGAATTAACTGTTAATGTTTAAAATGATTATCAAAGAATTCGATTATTCTGTAATTGTAATTTTATTTGTAAACAGAGAAGGCGGTTCCTTTATATTGGTGTGTAAATAGATTTTACATATTTAATACATTTTTTCGTCGTTTATTTTTTTAAGAAATGCTGACAAAATGTGCTATCTAATATCCCATTATAACCCGGCTTCTAAAATCCTTGAAAATAGTCGTATCGATACGAAAGTTGTTTAAAAAAGTCTAGATATCTGTACGATAAATAAAACGTATGGTGTTGCGGGTGAAATGTGAAACATAGTTCTTCTCTTGAAAGTCCAAGTCGCGGAACTGTTGCGCGCGGCTCAATCCCCTCCGCTATGGGTGTTACGTGTGTTGGCCTTGGGTGTATGGCTGCGAAGTAGTTTAGGGTGCAATAGTCAACCCATCATACATATTTTGTACTGATTATCTTCCCAGGTAAATGATTTTCTGTCTTGGTTTCCCATGTCGCCACTTCAAGTTCCCGGCCTCCACTGACTAACCAAGCGAGTAAGCTGAGCTAAAAGTTCCACAAGTAAATAGGAGGCGCGACAATATGTGCAGCACCGTCACTTGGAAAAGTAGAATTCTGAACTGTTTTCTTCTAGGGCTCATGCTGATCCACCTCAGGCTGCGTCGAAATGTTGTAGGATTAGTAAAAGAAAATATATACTTGAAGCAACGTGATAGGCCTTATTCGATTGGGTCCCAAAAACAATTTTTTGATTATCATTGTCGCACGCTCTAAATTTTTAACACGCTATTTCTATTTTATTTAGTCAGAGTCAGACCAGAATTTGGTATTCTTGATAAATGAAAAGAAATAACCCCTTCATCACGATTTTGTGGATAAGAAATAAGAATAAAATCATCCCGCCCTCCCTATACATGCTTAAAAAAGACGACAAACAATAAATTCATTTTACGGGGTCTTATTATGAATCTACGCAATCATACATATCAATTATAATACACATTTGGGACCGGCAAATTTAGTTAGGGAGGATTCTATAGGCCTATCTTAGGCCAGGATGGAATCGAAATTGAAACCGACTTCGTCCTACAAATAGCGCATTCACGCAATAACGATCGCTCACATCATTGAATTAATTTTATCACCTTTCACAAACAAAATCCTGGTAAACCCCGTTTATTGGTTGAAACATTTAAAACAAATTACCATCTGTGTACAGTCGTGTGCGTGAAGGTTTGAGCTGGCACCGAATTGGCCGTGTCAATTGGCCCAAGCTTTACTCTATCTCACAGAAACTGTAATGCCGTAGGCCAGCTTTAGATCTGTGGTCCCTCACGGACCTTGTCTATACTTACTTTTATTTCCCTGCAGTTTGAGTAAAGTATTGATACCATATCCATATCCGTATTTGTTTAATTGAAACGGTGTTTCTTTGTGACCAAATGATAGTGTTTCCCGACACCCATAATTGACGTCCACAGGTGTTTGTAGCTGTCCATGGGGTCAATTGGCTACAACTGCAAACAAACTGCAGACCCCTTGTATTCGTGCTGTTGCGCGGCTGCGATGTTCAGACCCAGTCCCTGTTACATGGTTGATTATTTGATAAACTATATTATGGAAAATAAGCCATAAGTTAACAAAGCAACACAGAAGTGGACGGGATATGTACATTTTGTGGACGCTTAAGCGACGCATGAAATTTGAAAAGTATTGATTTCATGTTATTTCAGTTCAAATAATTATAATAACTATACATAGCCGTCAAAATGTTTGTGGATAACGTCAGATTTAAATTTACAACTCCAAGCAACACAATAAAGTACGTATACGTCTATGCATCATGCCTATCAATAATCAACTTAAAATGACAATCTATATTTATTTTCTCTATATATATTAATCTCAAGAAAACGTTTATTCCCAATAAAACTGTGAACGGATTCAATATCTTCTACATGGTGCATTAAGGTATTTTGTGTCAAATAAGGCAAATGTTTTTAAAACCTGTGCCTATCATGGAGATAAGTTTTAAATCCCAGTGGGGTTAGATTTGCTCTTGTCTGTCCGTGCGTCGATCCATTCGTCCCAGAAAGTTGTGTTTTACCTATTCATGAAACTTAACAGGACTATTATATTGCATATGGCATATAAAGATTGGCCCTTGTACTTTTGTTTGTTCGTACGTCCGTCTGGGCTTCCGTGCGGCTCTGATGACTCAGTGGAAGTCATCCTTGCTCACATGCCAAGGTGTCAAAATTCTTAATCGAAAAGTACAGTGCCTGATATTTCGCACGATCAGAGTAAGGGTCCCTAAGTTATATCTGCAGGTGAAAACATGTCATGATGGTTTTTCATGATGTACCTTTAGACTGATTTATTGCAATTGTGCCACTAATATCACTTACGATGACGGGGGGGGGGGGGGGGGGGCTCTCCTACTACACTGCGGAGACAGGTTTTCACTTTGATGATGCACATATTATTTATTTTTCAATATATCCTCATAAAAGTATGGTATGTTATGCATGCATACATGTGTTGCCTCTATTTTTGACATGGATGATCCAGTTTCCACCATACTAGAGCTGTCAAACCCTTCAAATGGTGACTAGGAAGATGGAAGTCTGACCGGATAAGATGTGTACAGATCTTAATGTATTTAAGGTTCGGCCCCTCAGGAATAAGAGTGTGGAGTGATTTGATCAAAAAGCTTTCCCTGATCTTGAGAATGTTGGATGTGAGATTTCTGAGTTGTCTGTTTAATTGGGAATGAAAGTCCTGTGTGACATTGTGTCCTGCAAGATTAAAGTGTGGGCTGTGAGAAGTGTAATTTTAGCTGCGAATGGGATTTTTTTTCTATTCTTATTGAGGGCAAGTGCTGCGATAACAAAAAACTCGCGGAGATTTTTGGGTCTCTCGTATGCTATCAAGATGTAATCATAGAAGAGAGGGTACAAGAGCGGTTTTGAAAGAAAATGTTTAACCCAAAAGTTCTTTGATATTTTTATGGAGGTTTGGATGGAAGGGGAGAACTAGTACTGGTTTACCTGGAGTTAGCTTATCCTTTTTTTTATATAATGATCTGTTCTCTGGGCAATTTTATAGCCTTGTAGAATTGCAGCTGCCGAAGGTCCTCATGGGAGTAGCTTCTATGACAAAATGCTGTTTGTAATGTTATAAGTTACCGTGCTAGCATTTCCTGGACTGTGATGATGCTTGGCTGTAAAGGAAAACGCTTTTTGTACATGGGGGATGGGGTTGGGTGGAAATGACATGAAATTTTGTGGAGCAACTGTTGTCGGTCACGACTTTTTTTGCTCAGCTAATTTTAGTCAGCTGAGCTTATGGGATGGTCAGTTGTCTGTCGTCCGTTGGTCGTCGCCGTCGTCTGTTCACGTTCACATCTTCGACTTCCTCTCTGAAACCCTTGCCTAGCTTCTCTTCAAACTTGGTGGGAATCTACCTTGGGTGTGTTTACCAAGTTGTTCAAGTAGTAATACTCCAGTGATTTTTGAATTTTGCATGAATTTTTGTTCAATCTCTGGGGAAATCTTAAAAAAATCTTTTCCAAAACCACTTGGCTAATTACTTTGAAATTGCGTATGAACGTTTCTTGGGGACCTGTAGACCTTAATTAATTTACCAGGTGCCCCTGTGATTTTCGTCTTTTTAAAGGAATTCTTGTGCGGTTTTTGCTATTTTCAACTTCTCCAAACTGGAACTCAGATTGCGCTGAAACTTGGTGAAACGATGTACTCGGTGGAAGGGTCAAACAAAGGTGGAGCTATGGATCCCAGATTTTTAACAAATTTTTCTATTTGGGTACTTGTTTAATGCACACACTCCTACTGATTACTATAATTATGTGTCACGCTCAAGATGTGTTCTGTTGCTATCGTTTGGAGATAGCATGAGCGCTACAAACATTTCAGCCAAGCTCTCAATTTAGGACGTGGGCCGAATTTTGATGAAAACATCCCCCTAAAAAATCGAATCGATGATTAATGGCCATAATCAATACCTCAAACCGATGAGCTCAGTTAAATATGGTGGTAATTTTTAGACTCTAATCAATAAAACTGTAACAGAAAGTGTGGCGCATCTGCTCAAGGTTGCAATGCTTGTTCACTTTTTTCTAATGTCTTCATTAATTTATTTATTGAGGAAAATATGCATAACTTTTTTTCTTTCCGAAACAAGGCTCCGGAAGCTAGAACTGTTAAGGTGCAAAGACGCATCGTGGTGACATAAGAGCTTTTTTTGCGGGTGAAATACAGTAGGGTTTGAAATACGTTTTTTGGAAGCCGGTAGCCTTTGGCCCATCGAGGTAACAAAAACAAACATATGAAAATAAATCTAAGAAATCATGTCTGTGTCAACGTACTACTTATGTTCCAAGCGCCTTAATGCTGGCGACTGTATTGTATTACAAGCGACTTCATCAGACGGAGTTATCTGCAAGCACAACGTGACCATACCATCTGATCAGATATTGTCTAATCCTATAAAAATCTCTTAAATGTGATTTTTTTTTTTTTACAAAAATGCATCCCTCTGTTCGAAATATTTTGTAAAGAGATAAATATATATGGGAAAGTGGACACAATATATCATGGTAACGTAAACATTTTCAAGTGTATAATTTTTCTTTTTTTTTCTTATCATTTTTCCTTTTTGCCATTTCAGGCATTTAAATGGACTTTTTAATTTTACCATTGTGAACATAGTTCCTATTAAACATGTGTTAGAATTCTTTAACATTTCGTTTTAATTTCACGACTTTGTGATGTCTGCGAAATAAGCGAAAGTGAAAATACACTAGCGAAGTAAGCTAAATTAAAATACGCTATTGCTGAAACGCTGGCTAAATATAGAGGCAGTGTCAAATATTTTGAGCCAGTTGTGGGAACAGTAAGCTCAGCTTTGCTCGTCTGGACTTTCCAGAGTCAGGTGACATTTTCTTGACCTTGAGAAAATAATGTGTTCAAACCCAATGATACTTTTAAAATCTATGAGATAAAGTGCTTTTTGTGCATATTTTCATTAAAAATTAAATAACTTGTTATAAGGTGAAGGACACAGTATCATAAAGTGTGCGATGCCAAATATTGGAATTACGAGGATAGTGTGGAAAGCCTTGCCGTCATAAGGACCTGACTGTCGCCAACAACCTTGGCCATACAAATATGTGCACTCAATCGCAACCTTCCTGACTGGGACCTGGGTGTTCTTTGGGGCGTGAGGCTGTCGCTCATGATTTATTACTTATGAACTCAACAGAACCGTTGAATTGTATTCAGGAGAACATGCCCCATAACCAGAACAGGCCACCGCGACAAACTATTCATATTAGTCAAGGACAAAATAATCCATATGTCAACAAATCGCATTCTTTTTCAAAAAGACCACATGGTAAATTTTGGCATGGTCATCAATGAACCTTAACCGCCATGCATATTTCAAAGTGTGCTCAAGGTTGCTACACTTGTTTTTTTTTGTTTTGTTTCTCGAAAACACCTGTAAAACTACATATATTCCGAAAAAGGAGGAAACGGAATGGTTTTGGATAATCGTTTTCTTTATTGAGTAAATTTTGCATAACTTAAATACGATTAAAATTTCACAAAAATCACTTTAAATGAAATGAGACCCTACAGCGGTACTGCAAAGGAGAATCAGTTGAATCTCTTTTGAGTTGGAAGAACAAACACGTTGTAGTTATAATTTTCAATTTTGTGTGTTAAAATTCAAAAGTAACTCATATGAACAAATACATTATGCTTTCAGTGTTTTCTTCATACTCGCCTTTTCAGGAAATGTATGGGTTTATAGGCGCTTTGCACACGTTGAAGCTAAACAGTAAAACCTTTCACTAGCCTTCAAAAGATCTTCACGTTAATAAAATTTGTTTACGCGACTTACTCATTCGCTTTTTCGTTCATTGATTCATTATTCCATCAATTATTTAAAAGTTACACCTTAGAGTCATGATTCAAATTAATTATAATAATCAATGGTATCAAGAAGATATATTAATGTATCCGTAATTGACATTACTATGTGAAACTACTAAGAACCATTGCATAAATGAATGTACGCGGTAATAAAACAAGTTTTAAAAACATCTGACCACTTACTTCCCTTATGTACATACAGGGAGAGAGGAATGCCCAAAAAATATGCCGTGAGATGATGTGTTACGTCCCGCATCTGCGATCCTGCTATTCTGCCGCCGATCAACGGGCCGCCACGGGAACACATTGTGGGAACCAAAAGGTGGGCAGCATTAATTTCGATCATTTTATCCATTACAGTCTTCGGCTTGACCGATCCGTTGTCACAGTGAAAAGTAAATAAAGAATCGGACTGAGAAGCACGAGTCATCAACAATAATTGTATTATATTGAAGTTATAATGTTCAAAGGAAAGATGGCTCATTAATGCCAAACAAATGTTCATTTTCATTGCATCGTAATTGCGAGATATTTTCTCGTAATTACGGGGCAGGAGACAAGGAACAAGAAGGAGACTATCATAATAAACCATTATGGAAATATTTGTGCGCGTGCTGTGTTGTATTCCATCGATTAATCCGAAAAATATTCCCAGAATAGTTTTGTGCACCCGTCAAAAAACCAACATCCCTACATATATACAAGTACATTTACACGGATATGTACTTTTATGTAGGTATATGAATATAAGGCGTATGTCCATTAATTTTTGTATGCTAGTAATGTACTTATTTTTTTCTGGAAAATTTTTCGCTTTTGTATTTCAAGCCTTTCATTATAATTTCTGTATAACTGTTTTGAACGTAGTGCTTCTCAAACCTATACGAAAATGCTAGTTTATCGTGGTTTTACTTTAACGGTTTGTGTCATCAGCATAGTACGGAAGCCTAAAAGGGCCACAAAAAAAAAAAAAAAAAAAAAAAAAAAAAAAAAAATCAGAACAAAACAAAAAAATAAAACTCGAAATTTTGAGGGGTTTTTTTTCTCGAAATTTCGACTTTTAAATCTCGTGATTTCCGGACTTTTTTTCCTCGAAATTCAAACTTTTATCTCGAAATTTCGATTTTAAAAAATCGAAATTTTAGCTTTAAAAAATCGGAATTTTCGACTGCCAAAAGTCGTAATTTTGAGGAAAAGGTCAAAAGTTCGAAATTTCGAAAACAAAAATAGTCTCAAAATTACGAGATTTAAAAGTCGAAATTTCTGGAAACGAGTTTTATTTTTATTTTTTTTGTGTGATCCTTATAGACTTCCGTATCAGGAAAAAAACGGAGCTAAAAATAGAGCAAAACTGAGTGAATTTACAGCATCCACTTTCCACATTATACGTCAGCATGAGAAACTCAATGTAAACCTACGCTTGATTGGGTTAACCTATCATGGCGGCGAATGCATTGGTCAGTGGTTTTTTGCATTGACTGACAAGTCATACTATTGCTGCCATTGCCCTGCATGCCCTACCTGTTGCACCTTCCAATTACCAAGTCATGCGGCAGTCACGGCTGTCACGCTGCAGTCACGGTTGTCACGTTGCAGTCACGGTTGTTCTTGTGCCAGCAACATGACTTGTCAGTCAATGTAACGCCACAGACGTCACCCCGGGCATATATTTGAGTAATAGCTTTTCTTTAGGCATGAATTGAATTGGAAGTATTCGGGCAAATATCGGAGAAATTCGGGAATTGGCATAATGAGTACACATGATTAGAAAAATATATGGTCTGGGTTGGCCTGGCACAACATTTAATTATCATTTTCTGCTTCCTTGCAGTGGTGCATGAGTAGCCTCTGTATGTACGACAGACGTGCCCCCTCTGGAGCAGGTAAATAGAATTATCATATTACATACATGTGTATCATAAGCTGATGCTCTGTACTACACCACACTGTCATCATACATTATGTACCACTTTTGTGTAAGTTTAATTTTCAAGGCAGTCATTTTGTGCTTGGACCTCTCTGTTGTCTGGTCTATCTGGTTTCCCTCACTGAGCAGGGACTGCTTTTCTCAGGGTAATTTTAAATTTTGATTTTGTTATATATTTACGTACATTTGTGCATATACCAGTGCCGGTAAATTGCCATTATAAACAAGAACTTGTTGTACTGTATGTATTTCTATATTTGCTATTACTGCACATTCATACACTCTTTAAAATCAAGGGGGGTTTCTGTACCAAATACTACGAACAAACAAGGGGCAACCACCACAAAAAAGCATGCCTGGGAATTTATGGATGCAAAACATGTTTGATGCTTTCCCGCTGATAACCTGTTTATAAATAAATGCATTTGGCTGTTGAAACATTGAATATTTAGCATTTTGAATCAAACGTGACAACATGTATAAATTAATGTATAGTTTTAGATATAGAGAGTGAGTGGTTTGGCCATAGAGCGTAGAGAGATTTTTTGGTTCAGAACTACACGGAAGATGGGCACTGTTGCTCCCGTTGGTATAACATTATGGGAACACGCCGACCAGTCCTTCTCAATTAACGTGTCGTGACTTCCGAATAAAAGCTGACCTGTTGCCAGTACATGCATAATTTAAAGCTTTATGTAAGATCGTAAACCAGAACTGGGTGTCTGGTCACTGAGCTGTTATGCTAACATTGGCCGGTGACGTTTGAATTTTGGAGTTGATTACAGGGTGTATCTTGAGCGTTTAAGTCCTACTTACGCATGTAACATGAGAAAAAATGTAACCTTTGTTATTGCTGTCGATGTGTATTAATGTCCTGCCCTAAATTGTTTGGAGTACAAACCATATGGTATCTTGTAAAGTATCGAAATGGACAGACTGTTTTGAGAATTAATAAAATGACTCGTCTTCGCTTTTTTGCAGTATGCAGTATCTGTATTGTAATTGTTATGGCCATTGGGTCGGCCACCGCTGCATGTTGTTTTTCAATAGCTTAATATGTTGACAGATCCTCTTTCGTTGAATTTTAAGAACACGGTCTAGTATATATTTATAAGCCCATGGAAATAAATTTATTGGTAAACTGAAGCTCATAACCCATTTTGAATAGCATAGTTGTTACCTATAAATTTTATATTTTTATAAATGGTGCATATCTGTGAAACCCATCCACATTAAAAAAAGTATTTAATGTAATGTACGTTTTGTTATCCCGTATATATTGAACTGCAGTAATAAACAAACAAAAAAAATCATACACAAAAAACAAAGAAAAAAACCCACACCAAAAGCATGCAAATTAAGAAAGAAGGGAAGGAAAGGAGAATGCCCACCCCCCAAAAAAGAAAAAATGTTAGATGGAATCCGTCAAAATATCAGAATTTGCTGCAGGCAATGACAGGTCCGACGTTAAACATCAGTATGATACCACATCGTAAAGATCGATGGTAGCATCATCTGTGAGGACACGCTGATTAGTGACCGCACTCTCTGCATCATACATACTGTGTTTTTGCTTGGTGGCTATATAAGCCAAGGTCACCATATCCCATGTGCAGTTTGTGTCGTTATCGCAGACCGTCACCGAAAATCTACAAGATAATGGTACATATTTGGAAACCCATCCACATTAAAAAAGTATTTAATGTAATGTACGTTTTGTTATCCCGTATATATTGAACCTTCCAATGAAAAGTTCACCTGTAATGCATTGTACGCAACCACAATGCATTACAGGGGAACTTTTCATGGGAAGGTTCTGTGTGGTTATCTAAGAAAAGAGTCCGTGAGGTACATTCATATCTATATCTATGTGCTCCGATCTGTATTCTGTACGCACACAATGGAGACTGTGTCCAAATGTGGCGTGAATCTTTGCTATTCTCTTCACAAGCATGTCAGCTGAAAGAGGACCAAAGCCCTAATTGCATACCACCTCTGCCGCTGTGACCTGGGAACAAATACCAGCGTTATACGTTTCAATGATCTTCAAGGGCAACATTTTTTGTATAAAATGATAATAAAGCACCAGCTATTTTGATTTGAAAAAACAAAAAACAAAAACAAGGACACAAAGAGTGGATTGTAAAATGGAAAGCAAAAATATATGAGCTACGTAATTGTGATCTCCGCACTAAAAAAAAAAAATGAAAATAAAAATAAAAAATGTATATCCCGCAACACCGTACTTAAATCTTAAAGCGACTCTTGATGTAACAATGCGTCTGCCGCAATAGTAACTTGAACAAAATGACAGGGCATGTCAGACGCACTGTTCTCCATGGTGGCGTTACCTTGTTCCTGTGTCACATGACATTTTCAAGCAATGAATGGCGTGGGTTTCGCCCCCGGTGTCTCCACCTGGAAGCGGATACCTCGAGGAGGTTACCTGTAGTGCCACCTAAAGATGACATGTTTCATTGTTACTAGACTGGGTAGTTGTAACTTGATAGGAAGAATACGCATTCTTGCAAACACAACAGCCAAAAAGAAGTTAGTAACGCCTTGAAACCCTACACACACAATACAGCCCTCGTATTCAGAGACGGAGTAACAAAAACTGATCTGGGAAAACAATTAGGTATCCTGCTTGCATAAGCGTGGTCGGTCGAGAGTCGTTCACAGATTAGAGAAAGAAGACCACCCCTACCAATATATATATATATATATATATATATATATATATATATATATATATATATATATATATATATATATATATATATATATATCTTGTATAACTGCACTGTGCTCTCCACATCAGACGGTTTGAAGGACGAGATATCATGTACTGGAGATTGTGATTTCATCACGAATAGGTTACATGTAACGGGTCAAGTGTCTGTGAATTCAAACATATGATTTAACGAAAGGTAGTTGTAATAACTTATTCTTGACTTGCCTGAGGTGAGCACATCTACTTTATTTTATGTGTAACTCCAATGTCTGACAATGCCCTTGCCTTTCAAAGCAGTTGCTGGTATATTTCATGTTATCAGTGTAATTGTTGAGTGCAATTAACAATAAACACATAGTGAAAAGTTATTTCGACAGCCGATGTACGATGACATTCCCATAGCTGGCGTGGTAATTTATGAGTATTTTCATTGCAGACAAGTGTCTTTACGGAAACGTTAGGGACAGATTGGACTCGGGCAGGACATGCGCAGAAATATTACAGTGGAAACCCTCGCTGTGTTACAGAGCTGATATTGCAGATAAATGTTGTGCCTCATGTGCTACAATTTACAACAAAAACACCCCAGGTAAGCCTGATTTGTTCAACAGCCTTGACATGTACCAAAGTACCATACCAAGGTACCCGGTAAATACACGGGCTCCTACGGGTATTAGCCGCCATCCGTACTCAGCATACTCACATGCAATCTACATTGATTGCCATCTTTGAGTTGCAAGAAGGATTGCGATAGCGCGTATTTTGTTGCAATTCATAGTGCAGTAACGCATTGCTATGTAAGAATCGCTTAAATTTGCTTTTTTAAAAAATCGGTGTTTTGTCATCTGGTGCGTCGAATTGTAATAATCCTGCATTATATTCATTTCGACAGACTGCTTCAACAGTTTGCCAGTTTACCATTGACTTTACGTTAAATAAGGTAAAGTAACTTGAATGTACATCAGTGTAGTAATATAATATACAGATACATGTATCATGCAGGGTTATCTGACCTTTGCGTTTGTTTCTCAACATCAATGGTATTGTCCCCCAAAGTAAAAATAAGATATTGATTCCACAGCAGCGCAGTGAAAAATTATATTCCTTCCACACCATCTCCACATCTTCAACAAGCCTTTGATCAAGGCTGAAATTGTTCCTCCCAGAGCTCCTAATTTGCTGTCTTCTCTGTGTCTGGCGCTTCATGAGGACCCCTTTCACCTCTTCAGCATGTACACTTTCAGGATTCTGCACGCATCTTAACAGAACAAGCCTGAAATTTTCCTTGTATATGTTTCTTGTGTCTTTTCAGTGCTTGACCGACTTGTCATTAGACAATGTATTGTATCTGTGTATATTATCCTGGCCCCTATCATATCAATACTGATGGTAGGAATGAACGGTGTTGATGCTGTGTAGTCCAAGCTTTGTTTGAGCTTCTCAACACTGCTTCACTTAGCTTTGCCAAACTCCATGCCATTATGCAGGCCAATCCTCAAACATCAAGCGCGTACACGACCTTCTGGTTTGGAACCTTTTTAAATTCAGTTGGGACACTGTCCAAAGAGCCCATATTTACAGGTTTGACTGACGGATTGTTTTGCTGTTACAGATAAGCAGGCAACTTACCTGTGTTCTCCTTTGTTGTCATACTTGTTACTGTTCTCTGTGGAACATGTCAGCTATGTTCAGTTCGTCATGTGTTGCATCTGACATGTTTTTCGCCTCTTCATTGCTACTTGGTGCTTTTGCAGAAATACTTGAATTTTTACTGATTTGGTCTTCTTTTATAACGATCATATCTACTTGT
This sequence comes from Hermodice carunculata, assembly GCA_964020975.1. Classification (NCBI taxonomy): domain Eukaryota; kingdom Metazoa; phylum Annelida; class Polychaeta; order Eunicida; family Amphinomidae; genus Hermodice; species Hermodice carunculata. The sequence continues at coordinate 1,317,837 of CAXHWN010000019.1, read as the reverse complement.
ATGACAGCAACATGAACATTGGATTTGGCGTTTTATTCTTAGTCTTACAACACAAGTATGAGGCTGAATTGTAACACCAGTTGTAACTCATATGATCTGATTTCTTAGAACAACTTACCAACTGCTACGGTCGTTGTCGATATGATGTTGAACTTTTCAAACTGATCACCGCATCCAATTGACATTGATATTCTGTCATGTAAGCTCTAGACCTCTTTAACCATTGATCAATCCCTTTTGGTGATTTCGTATCACATCTGACACTGGCCTGTCAGGCTGTCGCGCGGTTCATGTGCGTCTGATCACATTCTTAACCCTTAAACTATAAACGTGCTCATAGGGTGTAGTGGTTTTCTCATTACCCTTAAACATATAGTGGTTAAAGGATTAGAAAACCTCATGAAGATACGTTTCATTCAAATACCAGCAAGCATGGTCTTTGGCAAAACGTGGTCTTGGTTAACAGCTTTCCTCGGGACACTTTGCACGCAATGCGCACAAAGTGTCACGAGAAAAGCTGTTGACTCAGTCTTGAATCAGCACTTTAAGGGTTAATATTCTCAGCATATTATTTGCCAAAGTTTGCCACATTTGCCACCGTTGCCAGGTTGTCTATGGTTCCTGACAAAGACACCACATTGTGGTACAAATGCTGTCAACATATGCCCAGATTTTCAAAACATGCCTGCAGACTTTTTGGTAATGGGATCATTTTATTTTCCCTTCATGTGAGTGGCACAAAAGTTTTATAAAGAGACCAGTTGGGCGGATACACTAACCGTTTGAACAATCTTTATGCCCAATGCCTTCACTAAATAATGGATTCGACTGTAGATTTCTTCTTATGACTGGCACGAGAGAACTCTTCGCCATCTGTAAACAGAATCTACTCCACAAAGTTTTGTCAAGCTGTGAACCACACCCCAATTCATTCTTCAGAAGATCAATCTGCTGCGCGGGTATATATTGCACACGTCACTTGTTTTATGGTCGACTGGACTACTTCCGCCACATCTCGTGAATGGACTAGACTATATGTTTCTTTGCTTATGTCATAGCAAATGCTCCCGCTGCTGCAACAGAAGATGATGGTCGCATGAATGTTGCTTATTTTGGTCTGAAGATCAGAAACAGCCTTTGGTCAGCTGGGCGGTCTTACGACTATGGGAGGATAGATAAACAGAACATATGTCAGTGCATCTAAGTCATGTAACACTCCAAGCTTGACCATAGGTGGATTATCATTTTTCTCCATTTATTGTGCTTTCTGCTGCTTAAAGCTACATAAACACACATTTCTCATCTTGATCCCTCCAAAGTGAGGTTTTTTGCTACCCGGAACCCAAATCAGAACTTCAATGACATACATGTATGTTTATGTCTGTGTGCCAACACAAACATTCTTTCTTTCTTTCTTTCTTTCTTTCTTTCTTTCTTTCTTTCTTTCTTTCTTTCTTTCTTTCTTTCTTTCTTTCTTTCTTTCTTGCTTGCTTGCTTGCTTGCTTGCTTGCTTGCTTGCTTTCTTTCTTTCTTTCTTTCTTTCTGTCTTCTTTACCAGGATATATTGTCCGATATTTCATTTGAAAAGTATTATATATAGAAACTCCAAACTTGGCATGATTATACATCCATACAAGAACTCTTCAGATTTTGTAAAGAGGTTTAACAGTTTTGAAAATTATGCAAATTAGGGTCATTTGAAAATTTAAATCTTGAATATCTCCAAAACTATTATAGGTACAGGTAACAAAGCCAACTGCAATTAATAAGTTTGCAACACTGCGCATTTTTGTAATTTATATTTGACCTCTGCAGGTCAAAGGTCAAGGTTATTTAGATCTTTCAATTTTTCATCTAGCCATAATTTGGTCAATTTTTATCCAATTTTGATCATGTTGGACTCAAATTGTAGGTATTGTAACACTGCACATCTTTGTAATTTACATGTGACCTCTAAAGGTCAAAGATCTAGGTCATGAGGACCTTCGAAATTTTCATCTAGCCGTAACTCGGTCAATTTTTATCCAATTTTGATCACGTTGGGCTCAAATTGTAGCTATTGTAACACTGCACATTTTTGTTATTTACATGTGACATCTAAAGTTCGAAGGTAAAGGTTAATTGGGCCTTTGAAATTTTCATCTAGCAAGAAATAGGACAGTTATTATCCAATTTTGATCATGTTGGACTCCAATTGTAGGTATTGTTACACTGCACATTTTTGTAATTTACATGTGCCCTTTGAAGGTCAAATGTCAAGGTCATTTGGGCCTTTGAAATTATCTTCTAGCCATTACTCAACCAATTTTTATCTAAATTTCATCATGTTGAGCTCAAATTGTAGATATTGTAACACTGCGTTATTTTGTAATTTACGTGTGACCTCTAAAGGGCAAAGGTCAAGATCATTTGGATCCTTGAAATTTTAATCCACTCATAACCCAACCAATTCCCATCTAATTCTAATCATTTGTACTCCAATGGTAGGTATTGCAACGCTGCACATTTTTGAGATTAACATAAAACCTTTAGAGGTCAAAGGTCAAGGTCATTCAGCCCTTTGAAAATTTCATCTAGCCATAACTTGGTCAGTTTTCGTCTGATTTGGTTCATGTTGGGCTTGTATTGTAGGTATTGTAATACTGTAGATGTTTGTAATTTACATGTAACCTCTAAGGATCAAAGATTAAGGTCATTTGGACTTCAAAATTTCCATCCAGCCATAAGCTTCATGGAATGTGAACTACTAAAGGAATAAAGTTGTAGCATTCAACATTTACAACTTTTGAAAGCAACCAGACAGATTTGCTTTGAAGCAAATCTTCTTCTCTAGTTTTTTATTTCTGTTAAGTTAGCAGACCCTCTGCAAATAATTTGGAACAAATAAAGACCACACAAGCTTTGCTTCTGTAGAAAAACCAACTCTGCTATTAATAACACTGTTGTATTCTAGTGAGGCTATATTCGTATAGCCGTAGTGTCAGAAAAGAAAGAAAAGCTTCCGCGGTGAGAAGGGTCTGTCTACCAAGGCAACCGTAAGCTTTGAGGTGAAAGTGATGAAGTTTCACCTTTGAATACCCTCTGATCACTGTTTAACATTTTTGGACAGTTTGATATTTTACCTACATGATCCCCCAAATCTCAGATGTGTGAACCTAAAATTTATAGCAAACTGAGTTGCCATATTATGTTTACAGTGACGAGTTTCAGTATCGTTGACCACACTGGATTTGTTTATATGTGTATGATAATGACTCATTGCAGTATTTGCACAGGCGTTAGTCCAGATGATGCATATTTATGCAATCTTACACATAGTTTTGCAATACCAGTACCCGCAGTAAACCATTTTGTCCCTAGAGGGGAATATGAGTCAAGGAAAACAGCTGCTCAGAGTATGTAGATCGCTACAACCTAAGTTTGGAGAGTTGATTATATGTAGGTTCGGGTCTAATGGATTCTTTTTCTGACAACCCCTTCCGTGATTTTTCGAAAATTTCAAAACAGTTTCAACTAAGAAAAAAAGAGTGTGTGATTTATGCGACATAAATATGAAAATCATACAGGGTCAGAAAAAATGCTACAAAGTCTTTAAAATACCTCCAATCCCCCTAAAAATTTTGGGTATAAATCTTTGAATGTGTAGTACTCAGAAAATATATAGTTCTACTGTTCTTGTGAAAAAATTATGAGAGTTACATGCGTGCAAAGTCTCCAGCGTCACTGTCAGTGCGCGCTAACAATGCAGCTGCCACTGCGGCAAATCGTTTTCAGTGGAGTGACCGAACTTGACACGTTTCTTTCACGCCAAATAGAACATGCAAAATCGTGAGTTTTCATTGTCTGTGGATTAGGTCTAAAAATCAGCATATCTTGTCATGGATTAACAGCATGCAAACTATGGATGACAACCGGACCCATATTGCCCACTATATCTATTCAGATTGCTTCCCTCCGAACTTAGGTCTTAGCGATCTGCATACTCGGAGTAGCACTTTGGTGCATATTGCCCTTCCGGGAAAAAGGTTCATCACGGGCACTGGTATTGCAAAACTATGTACAAGAAATTCCTCAGAATATGTTTTTGTGCAGCAAAAAGTATTTTAAAAAAGAAAAAGTGAGAAGAAGAGTATAACTTAATCTCTTTCATGATATGTGTAAAACAAGTATTTTTTTGTTAATATCTTCTGTTTCTTTAAAGAGGATCAGAAAAAAAGCCAGGCTAATTCAATTCTTCTCTTATAAATACAGGACAAAAAACACTTGTGGTTCTTACATACAATAGTAAAATACAAAGAAACGAACAAATATGTAAACTAGAAAAATTGATTTGCTGGTTGACAAATCAGTCTGTGTTCCTACCAGGAAACTTTTAAAGATTGCCTACTCAGTATTTATTCAAGTCCTTCAACAACATTTTTTACATGTGGCTTTGTCAAAAACTGTAAGTTGAAGTTGGAAAAGCACCTCAATCTATTATGATTTGAAGCTATTCAAGATTTAAATTTTAGTGTATTTGCCTTATTTGCATGAATCAAACTTCTACAACTTTGATTCATGGTTCATCAACAAATCTATCAATTGAAGTTTGAATGACACCATAGTCTGTAATTGCATTACCCGCATTAAATACCACTTCTTGTGAGAGGCTATGCATCTTTCTAAGACATCCCTTTCATAACACTGGAGTGTATTTTTCCAATAAATTCACCTGTATTTTAAGACCAGCTGCAATACGAGAGCCCTTTTTGCTTGCGGTGGAGGGGTCTTAAATACCAGCTACTACTGTCATTTGCGGTGTTTCGTTGTGCTTTGTCAAACTTTGTGTCACTTTGCCATGACAAGTAGCAGAAGATGGCTAGTTTGTGACTGGGAGGCATGGAGTTATTCTCTCTATTGGTCCGTAGATCCGTAGATCCTGCAGGCAGAAAGAAAAGTGAAATTTCCTATCTTCTCATTCTAAGCCGATTGTTACGGTGAAAGTTCATTATGGTCCACCGGCGTAACATAATAACTAATTCCAAATGTTTGTGAGATCTGATATAATGCTGGAAAGCCATAATAATAGATAAAGTGAATTCAACTGTCAAATATTTTGAATGGGTGCACTGAACCACAGGGTTCTACGCAATACGTACGCGTATAATGTCTTCCCTGCAGTTTTAACCCTTTCCCTTTCACAGCTCCCCGCAGCATTCGGAGGTTAAACGTTATCTGCTTCAATGTTTCTGCTGAAGCTTTCCGTGATAAGAAAACATGTTGCATTAAACTTGCAATGTGTCTTGTGAAAATACCATTGGCCAGAGTAATGTGTCTTGTCAAGATAACATTGGCCTGGTAATAATATTATATCCTGTCAAGATAACATGGGTCCTGGTAATATGTCCTCTCATGATGACATTGGTCCGGGTTATGAGCTCAACCCTCAGCAACGAAAGCTGCTGACTGAGTCTTAGTAACCAGACAAGGGTCACAGTTCGGATCACCTCTGTGTTGTTTGTGAAGGGAAGTAATTCAGAGACTACAGATAATACGTTCACAAAATATTTCTGCTTACGGCTGATGGTTAGTTCAAATAAATTGCATGTAAATCTGTAAATAAGAAATCCACTAATCAAATGATAAATAATCACAAAGTTGAAATCATAGGATGAAATACACCGATTATGTATAACTTCTTGTTCACTATTTATGTACCAATAAACCTTCTCTCTAGATAAGTACATTAAGTACTTAATGGGACTCAAATCTTAGACCCGTAGAAGTAGAGTTACCTCTTAGCTGAGTCCCCAACAAGATACAACAAGGTACAAAGCTTTATTTATACTCAGTGGTAAAAATGTAACATTAGCTCTCAACAGCTTTTATGACCGAGTCTGTAAAATATATATTGATCGGAAAGTAAAATGGACGAGAGGTGATGAAAAACAACATTACACTCCACACAAATGTCGGAGGGAAAATATGAAATCACAGGTTAGCGGTTGTGCCCCCCCCCCCACCACCACGATAACCCCAGGTAAAGAAGATCAGAGTACACCTGAAAATCACATTACAATCTACAGAGAGAACATTTACAGGTTAACCTTCTTAATGCTTCAATACCCCTTTGAAAGTGGGGGAAACACTGGATTGTTCTTATTTCATTTGGGACGTTGCGCCAAATTTTAATTCCAAATTGTTTAAAAGTATGTAAACCTCCTTTAGTTGTTTTGCTGACAGAGAACTTTAACTCATTTTGCGCTCTCAAAGAATATCCAAGGGTGTTCAAGGTAAAGAGACCAGCTCGGACTTATCGTGGTCCAACCATACAAATTCCGTTGTATGCAAGGCTAGAAAATTAACTGGGATGCTGAAGTTATTGCAACATAAACTTAATAGACAAACGTTAGGACTGATTTATTTCGCATATGTTAAGACTGATATTGGAATACAGTGACGTAGTCTGGAGTGGATGTCCCCGGGCTGATGCAGCAATCTGTGGCACTGGTCACGATTTTCTCTATAATGAAATTTAAACTGGATGGGAAAATTTGGCTATAAACGAAGAAAATAGCACTGAATGAAACTATTAAATAAAATACTTAATGGATACACCAGAATATCTACCTAACTTAATTCCAAGTAATGTATCATCTAGAAATATGTACAATGTGAGATTAAAAATAAATAAAAATAACAAGTCAGGTGTATTAAATAACTGGTATGTATAGCAAATCGTTTATACCGGCCACTATACGACTGTGGAATATGCTAGCAGTTCGTTATTCTGAAGATCTGGAAATCTTTCAGCGCAAATTAGACAAAGACACACCGAAGGTTTATGATCTATACTATTTAGGAAACCAAAAAGTAAATATTTTACATTCACGAATAAGAATGGGCTGCGGTCAGTTACACCAAGATATGCATAAACTTGGCTTTGTAAGATCCCTGTGTGTGATTGCGGGGCAACAACTGAAAATTCGTATCATCACTTCTTTGAATGTCATCGTAATATTACTGAACGAAACGATTTGCAAGTGTTAATCATGCCTAAAGCTCATATCACTTTAAATGTGCTACTTAATGGAAGTTCAAAATGTTCTAAAGCAGATAATATACATATTTTTGAGGCAGTACATGATTATATAATCAGCACTGGTAGATTATGTTAAGGCCAGCACTGGCTTCACTTGACTCTTTGTAACTTGTAACACAGTCATTATAACTACTGTCCTCCTTTGTACGAGTGACCATGTGCAGGCAACACTAACAACAATTCGCAAAGTATCTCTGTTGCTAATTGATTGTTCATATACAAGAGTCAGTGCCGCTCTCTCCACTCAGACTACTATCTGTGGCGTCTACATTATTACTTCTGTGTTATAATGACGTAACAGTAATGTCATGTGACTTGTGTACACTCTTTTGTCCATGTTTTTGTTTTTTATTTTTGGGAGAGGAATTCATGCAGAGTTGGTCTGTTTGGCTATCGTTTTCTTTACTTTTTGGAAATAAAAATTATGTGTAAATCGAACAGACCACAGATGTAAGCTGGGTTTAGCCCCTAGACTGCCTTACAAACCTCAGTTGCAGTGCTTTTAATACGTGATAACTCGAGAGGAGCAAATTTGCCATCAGTAAAAGAGTATACTATAGTTTACATCTTGTCAGTCAAATGAATTTCAGAGCACTGTGTACTGTTTGGCTTAAATGGTTTTTTATTTGTAACTTTTTTTTTTCACATGACACAACACAATTTTTTTCCTCCTGAGCAATTGATCAATTGGCTCAGTTTTATGTTACTTTTTCCTACTTATTTGGAAGATTTCTTGAGCAACCTGCCATTTTGCTTTCAACATTCTCCAGGTCTTTTCCACAATATTTTGCGCAAAGTCAGGCAAGATGTTCATTGTCTTCTGAAAAATTTGATTTTTGTCCTTTGGTGCAGAGATACCCATCTGAATCTTTAATCATGTACATATCTGGCTCTTCCAGTGACCGGATACAAGTATTAAACTGAACCACAGGACGGAAATTATCAATACCACGCGTACTGACATCAGTGAGGTTAATGAGAAGACTAGAAAAGAAGATTTACTTCAAAGCAAATCTGTCTGTGCGCCATCAGAAGTTGTAAATATTAAATGCTACAACTTTTATCCTTTGGTACTTCAAATTATATCAAGCTTATAGCTGGATGCAAATTCCAAAGTCCAAATGGCCTTGACCTTTGACCTTTACAGGTCACATGGAAATTGCACAGTGTTACAATACCAACTATTTAAACCCAACATGAACCAAATCGAATGAAAATTGACCAAGTTATAGATGATGAAACTTTCAAAGGGCCAAATAACCTTGCCCTTTGCCCTTTTGAGGTTACGTGTTTTTATAAAAATGTGCAGTGTTGCAATACTTATACAATTCGAGTCCAACATGATTAGAATTAGATGGAAATTGGCCAAGCTATGACTGCGTGAAACTTTCAAAGGTCCAAATGACCTTGACCTTTGACCTTTAGAGGTCACATGAAAGTTAAAAAATGTGCAGTGTTTCAATGGCTACAGTTTGAGCCCAACATGATCAAAATTGGATAAAAATTGACAAAGTTATGGCTAGAAGATAGCCACCATCGAAAATGACCTTTGACCTTGACATGACTTCTACCTGAAGTGAACCTTGACATCAAAAATGCCATTTTGGCCTAAAATTGACCTTTAACCTTGACATGACCTTGGCGTATGAGATGACCTTTGCCTTGCTATGATCGAAATCTTTTACACTCGGAACCACTTCTACTATAGTATGTAAGATATTGAAGATTTATAACTTAAATTACCCCTCATTTGCATAATTTTGAAAAGCATTACCTCTCAGTATAAAAAGGCGAGACTTCATCTATAGAAGTATAATATTGCCAAGTTTGGAGTCTCTACGTGTAATACTTTTCAAATGAAATGTCGGAAAAATTTGCCTATAAAGAAGAAAGAAAGAAAGAAAGAAAGAAGAAAGAAAGAAGAAAGAAAGAAGAAAGAAAGAATTACTAGTTTGTCTGTGTTGACACACAGACATAATTATCCAAAGTATAGTAGTCCCAGTGGCCTTTTCTATCAGTATCAACAATCGTTGGAACTGGAGCAGGGACCCTGCTCATTGGATGAGGACAGCGAAACTGTCCTTCCATTCTTTCACCCTCCAAGACATTGTTATATCGTCTGAAAATTCTGTCTTCCTGAGAGAAAAGGTATTGAAGATAACCACTCCCAGGTAAAGTTGCTTTCTTGGCTTTTTATGTGTTACTATGGCAGTCTAGCATGTATTTTTCGTCAAAGAAGAAATAATGAGTCAAGTCTTCAGTTGCTGGTGCACATGTTATTTGTATGTTAGGCAGCTTTATATATATCTTTTCGTGCCAACCCAGACAAATTGTTTTTCTTTATTTCTTTCTTTCTTTCTTTCTTTCTTTCTTTCTTTCTTTCTTTCTTTCTTTCTTTCTTTCTTTCTTTCTTTCTTTCTTTCTTTCTTTCTTTCTTTCTTTCTTTCTTTCTTTCTATCTTTCTTTCTTTGTTTCTTTCTCTCTATCTTACTTTCTTTACAGGCAATTTTGTCTGACAGTTCATTTGAAAAGTACTATACGTAGAAACTCCAAACTTGGCATGATTATACTTCCATATATGAATTCTTGAGTTTTTGTAAATAGTTTTAACGGTTTTGAAAGTTATACGAGTAAGGGCCACTTGAAAATTTAAATCTTGAATATCTCCAAAACTATTATAGGTACAGCTACCCAATCCAACTTCAATTCATATGTTTATAACACTGCACATTTTTGTAATTTACATGTGACCTATAAAGGTCAGAGGTCCAGGTTATTTTGCCATTTGAAATTTTCTTCCAGCCATAACTCGGTCAATATGATCAAATTTTGATCATGTTGGGCTCAAATTGTAGGTCTTGCAACACTGAATATTTTTGTATTTTTCATATGACCTCTACAGGTCAAAGGTCAATGTCATTTTCACCTTTAAAATTTTCATCCAGCCATAAATCTGTTTATTTTCATCCAATTTTAATCATGTTGGACTCAAATTATTGGTATTGCAACACTGAACATTTTTGTAATTTACATGTGACCTTTACAGGTCAAAGGTCAAGGTCATTTTTCCATTTGAAATTTTCTTCTAGCCATAAGTCGGTCAATGTTTATTCAATTGTGATCATATTGGGCTCAAATTGTATATACTGTAGCACTGCATATTTTTGTAATTTACATGTGACCTCAAAAGGTCAACGGTCAAAGTTGTTTGGACCTTTGAAATTTTCATCCAGCCATCACTTGGTCAATTTTGATCCAATTTTGTTGGTATCAAATTGTAGATATTGTAACACTGAGATTTTTTGTAAGTTACATGTAACCTCTGCAGGTCAAAGGTCAAGGTTATTTGGCCTTCTGAAAATTTTATCTAGCCATAATTTCATCTTATTTGGTTCATATTGAGCTTAAAAATGACATTGTTACACTGTACATTTTTGTAATTTGTATGTGACCTATAAAAGTCAATAGTCAAGGTCATTTGGGCCTTTGAATTTTCATCTAGCCATTACCTGGTCAATTTGCGTCCAATTTCAATTATGTTGGGCTCAAATTGTACATATTGGAACACTGCACATATTTGTAATTTACATGTGACCTCTAAAGGTCAGAGGTCAAGGTTATTTAATCTTTACAATTTTCATCTGACCATAAGGTTTATGGAATGTGGAGTACCAAGGACAAAAGTTGTAGAACTTAATATTTACAACTTACGTACGTAGATAATTTGCTTTGGAGCAAATCGTCTTTTCTAGTTTATTTTGATTCGTTATTGAGGTCAACGTTAGTCTATGTGTCATTAATGGTGCGTATCGAAACAACATAAAGACAGTAGAAGTGGAGAGACATCGTAAATGGGGTTTGTACTCTGACAGCGTAACAAAATATATCATTTGCCTGTTGTCAAATATATCACGAGCACCCATTTGTGAACCCGGATGCCTGCGAAGGGTATATTTCGTAATAGATCATTCTTCTTTGGTGCAAAGTGAACGGGGCACAACCGTACAGTAACTTTTAGGGTGGGAGTCAGCGTTGGTAATTGTGAAGCTTTAACGGTTTAAAGGTTGAAAAATGGGACAACCCAAACTCATTGTTATGTACCTGTAACCAGGCTGAGTCAAACAATAATTTGGGGTACACAACTCTTGAACGTTTTGGCATCCAAGTCCAGCGGTATAATAGCACACTCGGTCTGCATCACTGATTTAAATGCATCGATGTAATCACCTACGGAAGATTGAAGATCGACGTAATAGCCAACAAAAGACTAGAGATCAATGTTCTGTAATAGCCAATAAAAATACGCAGGTTCATATGTTTTTAGCTCAGCTGACTTGCAAGTCAGGCTGCATATAGACATATGTATGCTGCATATGTGTGCACTGTAAAACATGTATAGAAAATCTTACATGGACGAGAGTGAGTTACTATTTTTCTTTCACGAGGGATCGTTGTTGGTGGGGAAAATCACGAGTGACCTAAAATCTTACATGGTTGGAAAGTGAGCGGTCACTCGTGATTTTCCACACCAACAACGATCCCTCGTGACAGAAAAATAGTAACGCACTCTCCAGCCATGTAAGATTTTGTTTATTTATATTTAATTGGGTACTCATCGCACAAAAGTATGCTCTAGGCCTACTTTCAATACCAACCTGGTGTGCCGTGTTTGTTGACGTTTGTCGCAGTTATTGTACGTCACGCGTCACGTAAAATCAAACATCGCTCGCGCACATTTGATTTTGTCTAAATGTCAATGCTGCTTCAGGCGCGTCGTAATTAACTTATAACTATGTATAGGTCCTGTGATCTAAAGTGCTTTACTAATTTTGAATTTCGCTCTTGAAAGATGATAATTCACACTCAAACATAGAATAACTAACAGAATCATATGTTCTAGGCCAAATACACACATAAAGCGATAAGGAAAGTTGTTGACTTGACCTAAACTTAATTAACCAGGAATAGTTTAACTTCAAGTTATTGAAGTTCAATAATTTGCCAGGATGGGGATGAGGCCTTAATGTTCGTCTGTACTGTAAGTAAGCATTCCGTGACTGACCGTGTTGTAAAAATTCTTTCAGTTCAGTTTGGAAACTTTCGACTTACATTTATTAATCAACAACACTGTTACTTCACCCCGCCCCCCTCCCCGCCAAGTGTTTAGGCTTATTGTTTCCTACTGGACACATCATTCTATGGGGCATGTCCCTTGCAGGTAGCATTACAGATAACCTCCCCCACCTAATCCACCTCTTCCAGGTGGAAACATCTTGGGGATAAACAAAACACCTCATCCATTCATCGAAAATGTCATGTGACACAGGGAGCAGGTGCTGCCACCATGCAGCATTTGAGGTTGATTATCCAATGTGGAACTACTGTGTTGTTCGGTCACACAGGTTGGCGTTTGAACTCCCTTCTTAACTACTAGTAATCATTCAAATATGAGCTAGGCAAAATTAATAACCCTCCGCTTAAATAATTTAATGGTGTACCCATACTTTTTTAGGTAATTTAAAGATACGCACATGTATGTGTAGCATAGTCCTTTGATTACATCATGTGTAAAGATGAGCAAAGTTGGAGCCCATGCTTGACTGCACATGGGCTGAATGTGACACAAAGTCAAAAAGTGCACTTCGCAGAAAGGATCATGAGTGGTCTTTCCTGTCCCTGTTAGGACCCTCCTGACCATTGATTTTTCTCACCATACCTGTGTAATGTGGCCAGAAACAGTGCCAATCATGGGTATAAAGGCGTGGGTTTTTTTCTGTCAGTTATGGATTCGCCATCACTGGTCAAACTGTGAACATCGCCATGCCAAGGCTATCCAAAATGGACAGGGCAAGAGCCATAGGTCGCATTGAAGCCGGTGAAAGTTGCAGAGCTGTCCCACGGGCAATGGGTGTGAACCACAAATCCATCAATGAGTTGTTGAGAAAATACCGAAACACAAATGATGTTGCAGATTTACCACGCCCGGGAAGGCCAAAGCTGACCACCAGGCAACAAGACTGTTTCATCGTCAATGCAGCACTGAGGAGTAGGAGCCGCACAGGTCCTGATATTCAGAGCCAGCTGGAGAGAGCCAATCCTCACCAAAGACGCATGTCCACCCAGACTGTTCGTAACAGACTGCATGCTGCTGGTTTAAGGTCCCGGAGCATGGTGAAAAAGCCGCTTCTTACCCCACGTCACAAGGTTGCTCTGTTGCAGTGGACAAGAGAACATGTCCGTACAACACATGCAGGATGGAGCAATGTTCTCTTCACTGATGAGTGGCGCTTTTCCCTCCACAGAAGTGATGGACGTGTTCATGCATAGAGACGGCGAGGGGAGAGACGCGCTGCTTGTTGTGTTCAGCCCACAGTTGCATACGGAGGGGGCAGCATCATGGTCTGGGCGGGCATCTCTGCTAATGGCAAGACAGACCTCGTCATCATGGAAGGAACAATGACAAGCAGACGGTACATAACGGATGTCCTGGAGCCCCATGTTATTCCATATGCGGGTGCCATTGGAGACAACTTCATGCTGATGCACGACAATGCCAGGCCACATGTTTCAGCTGTGGTTCGTGATTACCTGGGTAGTGAGAGTGTTGAGGTGATGGAATTGGCCAGCATTCTCACCCGATCTCAACCCGATTGAGCACCTGTGGAGTCATATGAAAAGAAATGTGTACCAGAAGATGGGTCCTAACTCACACTTCGCAGATCTACGGCGTTATCTTCTGGAGGAGCGGGACAGTATACCTCAGGCACTTGTGAGAAAGCTCGTCTACAGCATGCGAAAACGCTGCCAACAGTGCATTGACAACCATGGTGGCTACACATCCTATTGAATGGACATTTAAAGGTGCTTTATGTGACACAGTGATGAGTCAATTTCTGCTCTATTGAACTCAGAAAATGCCTTAACTTTAAGTACAGTCTGTGATAACTTTTGATGCAAGCAAGCACCATCTGTGATAACTTCTGATGTGACTCTGCTTTCAGTTCATATGCATGTTTGAGCGCGCTACAGGTACTCTTGTGAACTTGTGATTCAGACTTTGTCTGCTTATTGACACTGTGCAATGAAGCGTAACTTCATTTGATCAGAATTTCCTCTACAGATCTACTCTAAAGTGTATACAGAATAAAAGAAACGTTGAATATATTCAAAATATGTGTGTGTGTTTTTTTTATATAAGAATTGCTTTTAGTGGAGGGTTATTAAATTTGCCTAGTTTAGTTCAAATACTGTAGATTCGATTCCGTTTGATGCTTCAGTTGGACAGATATATCTTAGTGTGTCACTTTTTGCCTCACCTTTAGACAATTTGGCGAGGAAAAAAAACTTGTGATAAACAAGTGAAATAAGCTCAAAGTTTTAGTGTTCATCGTTTATCTTGGGAGGGGGTGGGGTTGGCGCAGCACAGACTCTCTCAACCTTTAAAAACATGTTGAAGAATTAGGTGACACCTTAATTTGATCAACATATTGACCATTTTATTAAGTGTTGTTTCCGTAGTCCGATCTCTCTGCACTCCATAAGTTAACCTGTCACTGTCTAACCTGTATACACATTTAAGTACTATTGTCACTTTCTTCAGTGAAATTTTAATATATACACAATTTGGCAGGAAAAATTCGTATTTTGTTGGGTACAAAAGTAAAATAAGTAACCAGAATGTAATTATGTTATGACGCATTTGAAAATCATCTGGATACGCACTTAAAATATTTGCCTTTCTTGATGTATTATGTGTCAATTACATTTTCTTTTTCCTGGACCCTAGTTCAATTAACTCTGGATTCGACTTTTCAGCATCTCTTTTGTGCGATGTTGAGTTAAAAGCTTGTTTTTATAGGTTTACGGGTAAAAATATGCAGTTTGGCTGACAAAGTGGATTATTGAATCATTACAAGAACATAGTACCTAAACAAGTAGAATTACTGGAAATGTATCAGTCTTTCTCATTGATGTTTAAGTCGGTATAAAAGTTTAAAGACAGTTTATATCTCGTTTATGCATATAGTGTAGTAATAAAGTACTGCAAAACTATTTTGTTGCAGGGGTGTACCTTGAGATAAATATCTTTAGGCTCCACAACAAACAATGTTGACACATTTACAGACAGGTACAGAATATCTGTCTGAAGTTCTCTGGAAAGAAATACTCATAATCTTTATAGAAACGCAGAGGTCTATTTCGGAAGCATGGTAATATAATGAAACACAGTACATTTATGCTTTTATGATACCAAAGTATCCACGTTTCCCTTTAAGGTTGCCTGTACGGAGACAGACATTCATTTTGCAAAACCTCTGTACAAAGGAGGGACTGCTACGAGACAGGTACACGACACACATGCTGTCGCAGATGCGCAAAATACCGCACTGGACCTCCTAGTATGTATAACTGCTTTTGTATGTTACATTTACTTAGGGTTGGAAGGATATTTGATACAAATACTGCAAAACATTCCGGTAAAAGTCTTGGTATTTAACTACTGATTATGCTTCCAATGTTGATTATTTCGAATGTTAATTCGATACATTATGCTACAACAACACAGCAGCATTTACGGTAGTTTTTTAATAAATTATGCTTATATGATACTAATACATACAGTGTAACAGGTTAATAACATTAAAACAAGCAAATATGGCAATAGCACATACATGGGAAATGTCCAGTATTAAAAAGTATGACACGATAGTAACAATACACAGTAAATGAAAAGTAACAAAGTAAGAAAGATTTGTTACTAATACATTTCAAGTCACTAACGGTAATAAATTACAGAGATGTGATAGAAATATATAATAAGTACCTAGTGTTAATCAATCGGGGTAATATGGTAATATATATATATCACATAACTGGT
Source organism: Hermodice carunculata (assembly GCA_964020975.1). Classification (NCBI taxonomy): domain Eukaryota; kingdom Metazoa; phylum Annelida; class Polychaeta; order Eunicida; family Amphinomidae; genus Hermodice; species Hermodice carunculata. Next base: position 1,301,878 of record CAXHWN010000019.1, on the reverse strand, counting down.
AGCAATAAATTACGGTAGTCATTCTAAAATCATTGAAAAAGTTATGTTACCAAAAGATTCTGTTTCAAATACAGTTTGCTTTTCGCAAAATGAGAGTGTATAAGCTTTCTAAATGAGGTCAACGCATACTCCCAGCTTCATTGTATTCTTTTTATGTCTGCTCCATAAGTCAATAGGTTCTGAATTTTACTTATGGAACAGAATGTATTAATATCAGTGGTCCATCATTGAATCAAATAGAATTTACACAAGGGTGTATCGTGAAATATTCAATACTGATTCTCCACAACAGGACTTAAACGTATTCTTAGTTGACTTATTTTTAACCACTGGAAAAACTATAGAAAGTACACTAGGTCAAAACAGTATTGTGAGACAAAGGTCCTCATTTTTTGTCTCACAGTCAAGGTGATATCGATTCTATCAAGTTCCTAGCTTTTCACGAAAATTGTATAATGCCTTACAAAGAGGAGCATTTACTGGTATCGCTCCCAATAAAAGCAGTGAATTCAGTGGCCTGTGATTGGATAAACAAGTGATATTTTTTGTAATATCGGTATGAGTAAGTATACTTTCCTCTCGACCACCATTTGCCTGGACCTCTGTGTCTGGGTCGAATGCCCACGAAATCAAGTTGAGTTCACTCACTTGATTCCTGAAAAACCTGATGTCAGCTGAAATAGGAAGAGGGGTGGTCGGGTGGGCTTCTCTAGTGGTCGAGAGGTAATTATAATTACTAATACCGATATTACTAAAAATATCACATAAGTTAAGTAACATTACCTCTCGACCACCATTTGCTGATATACAGCCACAAAGCTAGAGGGTGTAATGTTACTGGTATACTGACCACATTTGACTGGTATATGGTTCCTTAGGGCATGGACTCCAGTGTCAACTGGCAACAGGCCAGTATGTTAGGAAAAACTGCCTGATATGGTCTGAGATTACCCTGTGATGCCCACAAAGGTGTACATGCCTTCCTCTAGCACTATCATGTCACACAAGTAGTGCTCAGTGCAGGTCATAGACAATTGCCATTGACAGGCCAACAGAATGTCGACAACCACAACATTCTGCAGGTTGTGCCAGGAGGCATTTAAGACTCACACATCGTGAGCTCTTGGCTGAGACGAGCTGCAAGGCACCAGGCCTAACCAGCTAGATATCATAGGCCTTAAGGATTGTCTGCTTGTTTCTGTCAGTGCATGAAAGGTATCATCGAAGGGCTCTCATAGGACACAGGGCTTTTTCCTCAAGGGGAAGTGCAGTATGCATAGTATGGAGGGTAAAACCCTTGAAGGCCATAGCCGGATCTTGAGCTACTTAGTTCTTTGCAAGGTAGCCCATGTGAGGCCTCATGGTAACCTGGGAGTGGTTAGGCGACCATTAGAGCCCCCAAAACAAGTGTTAATAGAAAACAAGTTTTCCAGTACTTGAGGTGTACCCACAGGGGATCCTCGAGGCACTCAAAGGGCCACTTCATCAACATGACTAAAACCAGCGGCAGGTCCCAGCAAAGTAGGACCCATCTTGATGCCCATCTGTTGGTGTAGAAGGACACGATGAGCGCAGACAGATAGGGATCACTCCAAGTGCGAACACCCAAGCTGTCACAAGGGTTGAAGAGATGGCTGATTGAAAACGTTCCACTGTGCTGGCGCTCTTGCCTAAGACTTCCAACTGATACAACAGGAAGTTCATAATGTGTTCAATGCATGGAGACCAAGGTAGAATTCCATTACTGGCACACCAGTCAGAAAACAGGTTCCATCGAGTTGAGCAAAAAGTTAGAGAAGAGGATCAAAGCCCCCATCTGGCAATTGTATCTGAGACCAATTTGGAGAAACCTCTGTCACCGATGTGCTGTGAGATGACCATCAGGCATGAAAGTTGAGTGCTTGAGGATTTCTGTGGAACATGCTTGTCAGTGGTTACACCAGAAACTTTGTCCATGCTGGTAATCATAGCAAAGGCTCAGAGCTTAGTTCCAACAAGTCTATGGAGCAAATGCTCCGGGGTGGCCAAGGGGGGGGGGGGATGAGGATCAGATTGCACTTGTGGGACTGAACCTTGCACAGTACCCTCGGAAGGATCTGTGGAGGTGGAAAAGTGTATGGCCAAATGTTGCTCCAGTCCATGGCTAGAGTGTCCACCACTAGGGCATTGGGGTCCGAGTCAGGCAAGATGTAAACTGCCAGTTTCATATTCTTGGGAGGCACGAACAAGTCCACATGTGGACTTCCCCATCTGGCCCACATGACCTGCATGACCTTGGAGTGCAGCAACCACTCTGTCCCTTCTAGCTGACCTCTCCTAGAGAGTTCATCAGCCAGGACATTTCTCCAACTCTAAACTCCAGTTCCAACCCGCTTATGTGATGAGGCTTGAAGGATGCTGGCCAAGGGCCTGACACCATCTGGCTGTTACATGGGCTGCCACTCAGACCACCAAGAAGAGTCTGTGTGGATGGCAAAATGGGCCTGAAAAGGCATCAGCATCTTTCCCATCATAATGTTCTACCACATGATCTGCCACAGACGGTGCAGATGATCCTTGCTGAGAATTGGCAACAGGGTCCGGTCCCTTGACCATTTGCCCTGCAGAACGTTCTGCAAGGGGCGACATTGAAGGCAACTTAGTGGAACCTGGGAGTCCAATGAGGACAGGGAGCCCCACAGGGTCAGCTATTGTTGTGCCGAGTGCACCTTGCAAGTCAGAACTGAATAGGCACTTAAGTCCCTCCCCCTGTGTTCCAAAGGTTGACAGATGTCAAACTATCTTTAAACAAGAGTCAGCAGTGCTGAAGCTTCCTGGGCTTTTTGCCTTTACTAGAGGGCTTGCCCTCTCCGGATCACTGTCCTCTCCTTCCAGTATGTTGTGTCCAGGAGGGAGCATGAGCCAAGGGACATGTATACGTGTTCTGTGACCATTTGTCATGCTTCAGAGCAGCCAAGGTTGACAGTAACCAAACAGAATTGGTCAATGCCTTGGTGTGGGTTTGATCCGCCAAGTGGGCCTAAAGGTCTGTGACCAGGAAACAACCTGTGCCATCCCTGCTCTGAGTTCCTGAGAATGTGGAACTGTTTAGGCTCTGCAAAACAGTGGGACAGGCAACTTCTGACTATGGAAGTGGGCATCCATCTGCAACCAATAAAGGTTCACCTCCAGTGTGCAAGTGGTCCGCACCTGGTGATCAAGAGCTCCCAACGACAAAGTCGTGATAAGTTTTTCCCGGTGTAACCAATGTCGCACCCCCTCTGTGATGTGCTTAGAGCCCATGAGGTCATCCAGGAGAGAACTCAGAGTGGCCAATGAGATGGAGTAGGACACCATAAGGGGGATCCCCTGGCATCTTCCTCAAGTTGTCTGAAGGCCTCTGCAGATTGAGTGAGGGACTTTGGCTGCAGGGCATCAAAGTCTTCCCCACTCTAAGTCTACTGGCAATGAACATGACAGAACGATTTGCTAAGTTTGGTCAGAAACCAGGCTCTGTAAAACAGCTTTGACATGATCAAAGCCCATCAGCAGAGCAGGTGTCGTGTCCATAGGTGCAGAAGGAAGTTTAGAGAACCCCACGTTCACCAACATGCTCGGCTGTTCAGATTGTGAATGGCATGGTGGTTGAACCCTTGACCCCAGCCAGAATATGCTAAAGTATGCTTCTGAAATCAAAAGCTCATCCTTCACCTCAGTGTCAAGGTCCGAAGACACAGGACTCGCGAGGGGAGTACTGAGACGCAAAGCCTCGTTGAACAATGAATTGTCCATGGGCAATGGAGCAGCTGCCTGTGACTGCTGGGGATCTGTCACCACACCAGGCATTGAGGTAGTAAGGACTTCTGCAGAAGATGTTTACAGCCTCATATGCCACCTCCATCTGCTCAGCCCATGTAGGCCTGGGGGGGGGGGCTTCTGGCAGACTGGAAGCAGAGAACTAAGTGGCCAGCAACAAAGGTGATTGCTGGCCGAAAGGATGCTGCTTGGTCTCTAGGAGACTTGGTTGAGGGATCACAGCTACTGCTGACTCTGAAGTCTGCTGGCAGGAGAGAGCCTGACAGAGTTCCGGGGACTCCATAGTCTCAGTGCTGAGTGAAAGCTTACTCAAGGCGGAAGCAGCAACCTGCTCTGTCGACAGAGTCTGCTCAGGCTCAGTTGCAGTGATGGGAACTGTGGAAGAAGACAAAGTCTCCGACCTCAGACATTGTTCCTTGCATAGCTTGAGTTCCACTTGCCTCACAAGGGTGGGAGGAAGGGTACCTGGCTCAAACATAGGAGCCAACAGAATCGCCAGCTGCTTGATTCAGGGCAAAGCCACCAAAGGTGTCATAGGCAAAGCCAACACTGCTGGTGGGGGAACTGAAGGTGCCACCTGGGCCACCACAGGTGCCAACACCACCGGGGCCAAGGACCCACTAATGGCAGAAAGCACCCCTACAGTCCTGGGTGTCTTCCTTCTATCTCCCGCCTTGGCTTATTAACTGAGCTCTTAAAGCCGGGATCTCTGGAAGTTTGCCAAGGCACTGGTGGTTTTCAAGATGTCCGGGACTTACAATCCGATTGCTTGGACTGGCAAAGGTTCCAGAGTACCTGGATGGGAACCTAAAGGTTTCCATGCCAGATGCATGGGTTTGTGTGACTTAGTCTCTGAGGGCTTGGACCCAGAGTACTGAGATCTCGAAAGCTGAAGTTGATGCTTGGCTGACTTCTTCGATGGAGATTTTAAAGAATAAACAGCCTGTGAATGAGAGGAGGCAATCAGCGCATGCAACAGCTAAACATAATAACGATGATGATGATGATGATGATGATGATGATGATGATGATGATGATGATGATGATGATGATGATGATGATGATGATGATCCCACAGGGTCCAATATGCAGTTGTTAGAAACCGGAGTAACCAGACAAATCTAGGAAGCTCAGCAGGTGTTTGGGAACCTTGTTGCATGAAACTATTAACCCGAAACTGATGCGAAATTCTGACCCCGGCAGAGTTGTGGTCCATGTGATGGAAAGCAGCTTCCCAGACCAAATATGCATGTGGTCATTGGAGATTGAACGCTGGTCGCCACTAGACCACTGAGCTCCCCATATTGTATTTGCCATTTGGAGTTTCTTTGCATTGCAGTTTCAAAGAAAAAAGAAGGCACAAATTTGACAGCCTGTATTGAAAGACCAAGAAAGAGCTTTCAGAGATCTGAATGTATGTGTGTCCAAGCAGACATAAAATGAAACCAATCTGAAAATCTGTCCAGTGACTTATGTCACGTGTTTCATTGTAGATTGTGAATACGGAGACAAAGCTTCATGGTGTCCAAGAATGCGCGAACTGCCTGGGCGCTGTGTTGACAATTTGAATATGTGTTGTGAGACGTGTGCTCAGCTGAGGACCAATGACCCATGTAAGTTTAAATTCTCATACTGTCCAATCCGCAATGTTAAGAACCAATCAACTTGCACTGATAGGTTATACCGCCAAATTCGGAATTACTATGGTGCACCACCTGTCAGGAGGATTTGCCTTGGACATTCCGACCAGACCTACCAGATATAACAGAAGGTCGGTGGTCCGTTTTGACGAGTGGTATCCTCTAGTGTTTAATCTCTGTTTATCTAATTGTCCAGTATAGTTTTAGTTCCGTCATAAAGTACTGTACTGCAACAATTTTTGGATCAAATATGTCTGAGTCATAAAATTTGAATCAATGCTTTAACAATGATGCCCATGTTGTTATATAAATGTAAATATTGACGTTCATCATCACTACCACAATGTCGCGAAATAAATTTCAAGTTTCTTAGGTGTCAAATAATAAAGATGTGTTGCCGTTTATAGTTGAATGAAATGGGTCATCTGAAGTATGTAGCTACCTCCAGGGAACACAACCCATTGTTATTGTTGGCGATTTTTATTAGAGTCAGGTTCAAGCTTTACCCTCCTACATCTAGATACTTGACCCTATTAACTGCAATTTCTCCAGAATAACGTTTTCCCCAGATAAAAGCCGCCCACCGTTTGTTTCCGTGTAACCTTGGCTGGAATGGGTGTATGTTGTCAAACGCGTTGCCTAACTTCACAGGCACGTGAAACCGATGCATTGACCAGTGCGCGCAATGCATACTCTCTCTCCTCAGCCCCTGCACCACCTACAGTGCGTGTCAATGGGAGGCCTTTCTCATATGAATAAGAAGGTATGAAAGCTTTGACAATGCGGTCGGCACACGCTGATTTGTAGTGAACGAAAGAGATGTATATCCAAACTTTCAACAAAACTAAACCTGTGTTTTCTTCTGTCATTGTATTAAAGTTTATGTGGGTTCAAATGAAATGCACTTTGCACTTGCCTTTTAAGCGTTAAAATTCCTTTTCTTGCTGTGCTCGTGGCAAACACTCCGTTGATACAACTGCCTCTACATTCACGCCGGCGTTTTGATGAATGCATTGCGCGCACTTGCCAAGGCATCTGTTTCATGTGCCTGTGCCTAAATTCAAATCAATCGAGCAGTTGTCTGCTTCGGCGGCATGTATGTAGAAGTCTCAACAAAATGACCGCTCACATGCCCTGTATATAGAGATATCGTATATGGACGATGTTAGTGATGGTAATTAAAGGCTTATCCCAAGAAGTTCATACACATGCACTGAATAATGTCATAAAATGATTGAAAAAAAAGTTTACAAATTTTGCTGCGATCACCGCGTACAGTAATATGTCATAGGAGCTGTAAATGTTACCGATCAACTACGTTAAACGTTAAAATCAACGCCAAGCAAGAGTAGGATTTTAAGTTTATACTTGGGTGCTTGGCGTAAGGATATCTGGGTGTCGTGCCATAAAGATTACTGGCCATTTTTACAATGTTGAAACCACCAAATGACTGACATTATATTTATTGTTACGAGCAGAAGTGTTAAATTGGGATTCGGGTCCTAGTATTTGTCTTTATTTAAACACTTTCAATAAGGTTGGAATGTGAAATTTCTTGTTATAAGTGACGCACAAATGTTTAGCAGAGAAATAACGTATTGGTATTTGCACTTATTTTTAGCTCCCATGTTACATCACAAGGTCAATGTCCGATAAAAAAACGAAGTTCATTCCTGTTTTTTGGGGGGTATATAATGGCACATAATTAGGACAAATCCACCGTGTCATAAGTACAACACAGTACTGGGGTTTTTAATCTGGTATTTATTAGTAAATTGAAACTTTTTCCCACGGAGGATGCTGCATGCATCATAATATGGTCTTGTAATATTGTCAACAGATTGTCGTTATGGCGACAAGTACACCTGGTGTAGGACTCAGTTCAGGTCAGGCTGCTATGAGAACAGACGTCCCTGCTGTGAAACCTGCAAAAAGTTTTATACTGGAATCCCAGGTAACTGACAACTGGCAAAACCAAGATTAACGAGTTTTGAAATCGACCACGATAAACAACTTTCATTCATGTCTTCAATTTAGCACTTAATACTGACAAATTATTCTTTTACCTCGGTAGATTAACATCGAATGGATGTAAGATACAGAGACCTTCGAAAGATGTGGCCAACGTTTCAGGCACCATACAAAACAGATGGCCCTGTGGTGACAAATTTGACAGAATCCCAGAGACTTCTCAAAATTCAACTTATTCATTGTGTTCGAAAAAATGCATGCGAGACGGGGGGGGGGGGAGGGTGGCAGTAAGGATATGACTTGACCTTGTTTTGGCTGATTAGTGATTTTATCGACGTAACTCTTATGAATCTAAAATGAAAATCTGCTCAGTCGTTCTTACCTCCGAGAACCAATAAAGAATCTGAGCCCTTGCGCAAGTATGTTCTTGTGCTACGTCACCCAGATGCTTGGAAGACGGTATTGTTTTTCAGTGGCCGGTAGGGCCCAGGTTCGGAGTCCTCAGCGACAGAATTGCGGTTTAAACGTTATTTTTCTCAACCCAAATAAAATATTCAGTCGAAAATATTAAAGGAATAGAAAAAAAGGAGGGAGCGTATGAGATAAAGTTGATACTAAGTTGGCGTGCATGCGTTTAAAAGCATTCTGCACGATCACGACAGTTGGTTATCAGGCGGAGGGATCACAAATGAAACACGCTGCAAGCTATATCCCTCCACTTCACAACCACGTCGATTGATCATGAACGCGCCTTCATAGGTAAGCACGTTCATCATGTTTATTATCATCTGGTACCAGTAGCTATCCGACCTCATGTCTGATCTAAATCTGACACTCCCCTTGTTTATACATTATGCCCTTACGTGCTAATCAATACAATATTAATAATTCCAGATCTATATTATTCCTCATTAGTATTAAGTCTTTCAATGCCAACTGCGACGTAAATCGAACAATGTAAAACGAATTGCTCTGACTTGTGATAAGGATGCTAGATACATGTTGCTTGTAAAAAGACCTTTTATTCAAACACCAGCTTGCCTACAGTCACATAGAATGAAGTAGTATAGGCCAACAGCTTTCCTCGGCATGCTTTGAGCATGTTGCGCCCAAAGCGCGCTCAGGTAAGCTGTTGACTCGGTCCAAAATATGGCACTGAAAAGGTTAAAAGCGGCCCAAGATGCTGGTATCTTCGAACAAAAACAGTGCTATTGATCAACAGCTTCCCTTGGCACTCTTATGGCGCAAGGCGCGCCGAAGAAAGCTGTTGACTCAGTTTTCAGGCTACCAGAGACAGTTAAATTGATCATCGTTTTCATTGTTGGTTATATATCATCTTTTTAAAATTGTTTGTTTAAATCGTTATAGTTGGTTAATTATACATAGCTGTTCATCGTTTCAATATTCGATTTCTGACAGAAATTACAATCATTTCAATTAGTGAACTTCTGTTACGCACTTCATAATGAAATAGGGGGATTTGCCTTAACATCATTTCTGCATTAATGGATTCGTAATTTAACATAAAAAGTGGAAACTATGTACGTGTAAAATTTCGTTGTACATCGATAATATATTCATGCTAAACGTATACTCTAGTTCCCTTCACAAAAATGCGTGTATAACACACACACACACACACACACACACACACACACACACACACACATACATACATACATAGATGCATACATACACATACATACATATATATATGTATGAAGTTAAATATTTTCACGGAATAGAAACATTTAGGTACAATTCACGTACTTTTGAAAATGATAAATGATTTTGGTATGCCTGCATTTTATTTAGCGTTTTCTGGTCGAAGAGCTTACCTGATATTACATTCAGACGGATACGTCCCTGTCATATATCAGGTCACGGGCCACCTGGACGACGGTTATTGTACTTTCTAACGATACCTTTCCAGTAATTTGTGTCTTTAACCATTTTGGCAAATCTGTCATTGAAGAATGTCCATTTGGAGACAAATCACGGTACTGTACAGCCGACGACTGCAAGAGGCCGGATAACTGGAGGGACTGCTGCTGGACTTGCAAAAGGGAAGCTGGATATACCACAGAAAAACCAAGGACGGTATCACGTAGAACTGCAGCACCAACTACAACTACAACTACTACTACAAGGCCTACACCTACGCCACGTACAACGACTACACTACCCTCGACGACCACCAGGATAAGCACTACAACAACAACACCAACCACCACAACCCCCGCTCCCACTTCCACCCCTACCCCCACAACGACAGGGCGCACCACCACGCGAAGACCAAACATAGGTAAGATGTACAAATTGGACATGGAATGCATATACATTCATAGACAAACACACACAAATACACAAATACACACACACACACACACACACACACACACACACACACACACACACACACACACACACATATATATATATATATATATATATATATACCCATGTAAGGGGTACTTTTTCAGTTAAATGGATTCTCTTATGGAAGTTTATAATAAAGGTGAAACTGGTAGGCCAATCAGATGTAAGAAAAACATCACTTGACCAGTCTCATATCCAGCAACACAGCCCCTGCCTCCCTTTTGTATTGAACTGACAGCACAAGGAAGTTGAATTCGTCAACATTTACATATACATTGTATTTTGTGACGTTTACAAAACACAATGTATACCTAAGATGAAACCCATATCATAAACGTATTAAAACCTGTCTGAACCTGACAGAAAATTGTATCAGGGGAAAGAAGAACTGAGCGACAACATTCACGGTAAATGCATTATTAAACATAGAATAGACAACAAATTACATGGCTGCTGGGTGAGTTACTACTTTTTTTTTCTCGGTAGCGCTGCAAACAGAAAACGAGTTTTGTCGGACACAAAACGCCCTGTTTATATGAACCTCTTGTGTTTGACTGAATATGGGCTTACAAATGAAAAGACGATTCCAATTGGCAGGACAAGGTTTTAGCCAAGACGCTTGTTAAGGTGTTCAGCACAGACCTGGTCAGGTCTACGTGTAGCAGCTGCCAGTTCATCTGCACGTATGATCTTGTGTCAGAACGAGGCCACGTAAGATGTGCATGTGTCATATCTTATATTATTCTATCTTGGTTGGCATAGATGTGCATGTCGCGGGTGTGGCCATGACATCGAACAGAGTCAAGCAGGCGAAATGAGAGACGCGCAGCATCTTTTTCTTTGAATGGCAAAGTATTAAAATGTGACTCTGGTTCTTCTTTTTCAGCTTGTCCCGATGGGGACCAGTATTCGTGGTGTCACACAATACGCCCCAACGATTGCTATATATACAGCGTACAATGCTGCAGGACTTGTCAGCAATACATCACAGATATTCCAGGTACAAACTTAAGTAAATGAATATACAGCATACTTGGAGATTGTACACTGGCATTTTACATTTTTACTAGCATCATTGGTACGGAAATTAGTTTTATGAAGGATCATTGGATTTTCATGGTAAATTTTGAAGAACAATAAGGCTTACAATTGTATCAGCTTTCTTGATAAAATAGTAAAACCAGCCAAGTGGAGGAGATGAGTCAGCCGACTGGCCTCGTTCCCGCGGCGGATCACTCCGAGTGCTGGCACGAGGAGTGATCCGCCACGGGAACGAGGCCAGTCTGCTGACGTGTTTCCTCCACGCGGCTGGTTTTACTTTTATCCAGTAATTATAGCTGTAATTTTATTTTATTTTCATCGTTAAATACAAAAAACAAGACAATTAAAAACAGTTTCAACGTTTATTTCATCAAGCAAGGCTTTGCATAGCTTTGCGTATGAATAACTGTAACGCAGGATCCAGTAAATGGGTCATTTGAAAACTACATGCTTGACGTGCGCCAAGTACAAGAATTTAGAAGGAAAGTAGTTCTCAGTGACCTTTGCACTGTGGTGGTTTGGACAGGGTTATCATCCAGTCTGTATCTTCCACCTTTTCTGGATGATACAGCTATAATTACTGGATAAACAATATTTAGCAAAAGGAAATGGACGTTCGGTTCCACTGTATTTACTTTTTTTACTTGAGGTTTGAAGAGACCATTTTTGAATACCTGAGGGGGATTGTATTATAGTTCAGCAGTTGTGCGTGTCTGCAAAAGGGAGAGTGACTTCTTCAGTCGCTCCAGTATCCATTTTCATAAGCCGATTGAGTGGTTACAGAGGCATGAGCAATTTCCTTGTTTCTACAGATTGTCCATATGGGGACAAGATGAGCTGGTGCTCTGTCAAGTATTGTAAAGGCAATAGTGCACTATGCTGCAAATCTTGCCAATCGTACAACACCAAGCCACCACCCATTACTACTACTACCACCACTACTGTATCAACCACTACAACAATGACCACTACCATGACCACACCGCCAATCACCACGCCTGCCCAAGGTCAGTATGTTTGGAAAAAATATTGGCAGGTGCACTATATATCTTAGGGTGCACATTTTGGATTGAAACCTTCACATGTGATAGTAAAGAAAAACTTGACATCAAATTATGTATTGTCATTTGGCCCGAAGGTCTGTGTTTGCAAACGTTTTCATTCAGTTGCTTATACTTTGAAGACCTTGTACGTATTTTTTCATTCACCCTTTGCACGGTTTTGTCACATGTTAATTCGCCATGTTTTAAGTGCCGTTTCATTGGAGCGACGGGCAAGCTGTTTCCTCGTTGCTGCGGAAAATGTATGTAACCAAGTGTCTACCCGGTACAGTCAAATCTCCGAAAATATGGTTTTAATAGGGCCTTGATATTAATAGGAAATATAATTGAATTAAGTATAATAAAAACAGAAGTTTACATGTAAATTTGTCGTATTAATGTGGCAATGATCTCTTTACGGAGGTTGTCATAATTGGAGTCTCACAAGACATAAAATGCGAACGTGCCCCAGTTCCATACCTGTAGTATACTTATAAGCTTGCCCTCGCTCTCGCCCATTAGTCCGTACAGAGGGCAATTATTATAATCTTTGGCATATTACATGGAATATACAGCAGACATTCAGAAAGAAATTACTCACGACTTGGATTGGTTGCTGGCCACAGATGACTCGTGTCAAATTCCAGGCGTGTTGAAATGTTGCTGTTGTGTTTACTAAACACTGTCATTGTGTTGACAAAACATTATTTTCTTTACAGAACAAGATCATTGTGTTGACAAGATACTGTTATTGTGTTGACGAAACGCTGCATAAGACATGTTACATGGACGCAAAGCTTTTCATGAATTTTTTTTCTTGTATTTGTGTCTTTTTGTCCAAAACCACTTCCTAGTAGTCATTACCCTATTCCGCCGTCCGAACTCTTTACTCTCCATAAGCTAACCTGTCCTTGTCTAACTTATATACATAGAATTACTATTGTCCATATTGCACACGTTCCTCTGTAAAATTTTGACATAGGCTGTTTTATCCCAAATAAATTGACGGGTCTTCAGCGGGTAACTACTCAACATGTTTCGGAGCCTTTTACCCTTTTACTGTCTTTTCAGGTTCTAGAATTTAATGGCGACAGATCAGATCCATTGTAAATCGGCTTTTCAGACATTTCTGCAAAATATCCTGACGTTTTATATCGCTTCTTGCAGGTGTTAGTCATACAGTTATCAAGGACCTCTGGGAAAAGCGAGGCAATTCAAAAGAGAGCCTTGTTTATAAAAAGAATTAATTTCGTGAATTTGAATTTACATTTTACATTTGCTACAAATACAGCATGTGTAGGTGAGGATAAAGCATTGTGGTGTTCTTCCATTATTGCCCGAAAATGCTACGCGAATGATGGCGTCTGCTGCGAAACCTGCTCCAAATTCCAAACGGGGATCGATGGTAAGCTCGGCGTCCGCAATATTAGAAATTGATCGAAAGCAGCTTCCATCATGCCTAGAGGGCACTGTTGTGTACTGACGCTTTATTTGCTGGACGCTGCAAGCCGTGAACAATAATAGTGTGTGCACGTGTTTGCCATTTTAGTGTGTGCACTGGTGCTTACGCGTAGGCTTAAGCACGCTCAGGAATGAAGTCTTTGTGACTGACCGGCAAAATACAAAACTTTTATTTCGCGTAGCCTGTGACTGATGATGAGCAAAATGTATACATGCATTCCCTGTTGAATAAATACTAATAGGCTGCAATGCATTTAGGTCTCTTGTCATACAAGGTAATGTTAAAAAAAAAACTATTTGGGGAATATCTATGGCATTTATCGTTTGATTGGCATGCAAAAGCTTCCTACTATCGAAGAACTATATGTATGGAGATATGAAGAGGACCGTATTCATTATTCCTTTCAAGCGATAATTCCCATTCACTTTCAGATCCTGGACCAAATCAAACACTCTTGAAAGGTGAAGAAAACGTCTGTCTTCGGACTTTAGGATTCATTTTTCAGCTATAAAATTTGACCCACAAAATAAACTTGAGACTGTCAAAAATTTACAATCTGTCAAAAATTTACGATCCCTACTGGTCATCATGATGAGGTGCCTAAAATATAGACAAGTCTTGGATAGCATCAAGTACATACTAGAACATAGGCCCTTGGATATTTCCAAGAATATACTAGTAGATAGGCTCTTGGATAGTTCCAAGTATAGAAAAAATATACTAATAGATAGGTCCTTGGATAGTGCTAAGTATATACGAGTAGATAGGCCACTGTATTGCACCAATTATGTTCTGGTAGATAGGCCATTGGATTGTACCTGGTATAAACACTGTACTACTGCACATGACAGATATTGCCAGTAAAGTTGCTCCTAAAACACTTTGCACCATTATGCTACATCAGTAGAACACGTCGCATGTAGTTGGCACTGCAGTTAACTTCCTCCTAGTATCCACTTGTTTCAGGTGGATACCTATTTATACAGCTGGGGCATAAGCAAAACTGCTTCATTAGTTGGCTGAAAATATATCATGTAACACAAGAGACAGTTGTTGCCTGCATGCAGAATAGTATCTGTGACATGCAACTATTGCTTAAATTTGCGCTCCAAAATTTTTTCTTTCGGTATTCAATATCCCTGGTTGGCCTAGATATGAAGTGCTTAACCACCTTTTTTCCGGAAATACGTTTTTTGTGCAAGCCTCGTGTATTGGAGGCATCTTTGGATTGTTTGCTGTCGATGATGTGTATTGTGTTTGGAACAATGATGTCTCCAAATATGCTCAACACTTGCAACAAACTGAAATCAATCATCCGGATTACTACGGGTTTGTTTCAACCACAGGGTATCTTGCCAATTTTACGTGAAGTGTGAAGAGTGATTCATTTTCATGACTTTGGAAGGCTTTTTTTCTTTTTAATTCTACAAATAAATGGGGACGGGACTCTCTCCCAAAGTGGTGTTGGCTGATATTACAAGGCCCATGTGGATCAGTTTTCAAGCTTGGTTCATGTATGGAGCGCGAAAAGGTGGCATTGAAACTTGTTTAAGCTCAGCTAACTTTTCTGTCAGCTGAGCTTATAGGATGGTCCGTCGTTCGTCCATCTTCCTTCATCCGTCCGTCCACAATTCATATTTTTGACTTCTCTAAAACGGTCAGCCAGATTCGCATCAATGGTATGGAAGTATCTTGGGTGGGTTTTTATACCAGCTTCAGATGGTCACGCTCCAGTGATTTTTGGATTTTTTTTATGATTTCGTTTGTTCTTTTTTTGGGGTAAATCTTAAATATCCTCTCCTCCGAAACCGCTCACCCAATTGCTTTGGTATCACACAGGAACACTCCTAGGGACCCCTAGTTCGTATTCTTTTCAGCAGGTAGCGCGTCAATGCTTTTCTATCTTTTAATCATTTTTTTGTGTGTTTGTACCATTTTCGACTTCCTCTCCAGAACCGTCACTCAGATTAAAATACAACGTAGTGGACATGTTCCTTTTAGAGGGTCAAACAAAGGTGTTCACAAAGTGCCACTGTTGTGGATTCCTGACTTTTGGATTTTTTTTTTTTTCAATTTGGGTACTTATCGGTAAATGCCCCTTTCCCATTGATTACGATTGAAGTCGATGGGCATTCTAATGGTAATTCACATTTTCGACTTTTGCCCCGAAACCATCATCCAAATTGTCTTCAAACTTGGTGGCAATGTACCTTGGGTAGGTCTCTATCTACCAGGTTTGTTCAAATGGTCCTGCTCCAGTGATTTTTGGATTTTTTTTATAATTTTTTGTTCTTCTTTTTTGGCAAATCTTAATAAATGTTCTCTGAAACCGCTCACCAAATTGCTTTGATATCATACAGGAACACTACTTGAGACTCCTAGACCTTAATTTGTTCACTAGATGGCGCTTCAATCTTTTCAATTTTTTTATGTTTTTTTGTGTGTTTTCGCTATTTTCGATTTCTTCTCAACAACAGTCTCTTAGATTAAGCTGAAACTTGGTGGATATTTTCCTTGTGAAAGGGTCAAAGAAAGTTGTTCACCAGGCGAAGTTCTATGGATTCGTGATTGCTAACGATTATTTTTTTTTTCAATTCGGGTACTTGCCAGTAAATGCACCCTTCCTATTGATTACATTGTAAGTCAATGGGCATTATAATGCTCAATATCATGTATTTTCTCCAGCAAGTAGCAATGTTCCTTTTAAAGTTCTCTTTAAATATTCTTCAATTTTTCATTTTCCGGTAAAAATTATGTTTTTAATGAATTTTTATTTAGGCAAATCTTAGAAATACTTCTAAGTGTCATATGCAGTCAGCTGAAGCTCAACACAGGTCTATTCAGTTACAACAGTGATTTTGTGAATAAGCTTGGGCCAAATAAGCACGGGCTCTTCATACACCTTATTTTTTTTTTTTTTGAGTTTGGTCATAAACTAGGACGACTTT
Organism: Hermodice carunculata; assembly: GCA_964020975.1. Classification (NCBI taxonomy): domain Eukaryota; kingdom Metazoa; phylum Annelida; class Polychaeta; order Eunicida; family Amphinomidae; genus Hermodice; species Hermodice carunculata. The sequence goes on along the minus strand of CAXHWN010000019.1, from coordinate 1,285,602 downwards.
CTTCTTCAAACGATTTCTTGGGTGATATTTAAAGGCCTCCGTGGATTAGTTTCAACGATTGTTAAAATCAGGATTTCGCTGTTGAGTGATATTGGCGGTCTGCTTGTTGGTACGCTCATAGTCTGCCCGCATAGCACTAGTGACGCCTAGCGTAATAGTTTTCACCGGTGTGAATGCCACACAAAATGTGAATATTCCCTTATAATAATTTGCAACACTGAAAAATGTAATTTGCTGTCAAAACCATCTTGAGACATTTATTCTTAATTGTAGGTTGTAAGTACGGTGATATGGTATCATGGTGTATGGAGATCTATGCCACACAATGTTACGACATGGACGTCAACGCCTATTGTTGTTACACTTGTAGTCTGATGCGCGTCGACACCAAGGGTATGTATACAAATGATTGTGGTAGTAGTAGTAGTAGTAGTAGTAGTAGTAGTAGTAGTAGTTAATTTTATTCAGATACATGAGTGAGATTGAATAAGGACAGTTTTGAGGGGTCCTCTGGGTGTATCATACTCTCAACGATAAGGAAGCAGAAAGTCACTGAATTATTAAAATTATAATGACTTCCATATCAAATTCATACGATCACAAAACTACATCTAATATGAAACAAATTCAACTCTAAATCACACATGAAATATTTGTAACGTTCACTTAAATAAGGATAAAGACATTTCTGTCTTAAATTTAAAGGTATTTGGTTCCGTATCTTTGGACCATGATGTTTGCATCTTATATTAAGAACCCGCCAGTACTTTTGGACCTGTACCCACTATCTAGGCAACCCTTTCCACTATACTCCATCTTTCACTCAGCAGAAGCTCTTGGCTATAGTGCCCAGTGCTGCTACATAATTCGTAACTTGGGGGCGACTTCAGTTCTAGTATAATATTCCTATTCTGGGTCCCATTGCTGCCCACAACTGGTATCTTCAGGGCATTGTATTTATGTTTTTTGGTAATGCTCACACTGGAAAAGTCCCATTAGATATTGAACATTACATTCATTCGACGAATTAACATTCTGTTAACACTAATCACACATATATTTTGGATACTGCTCCAAAATGTCCAATCGGGACTAGTCTGCGGACGTGGCTGCCATTTTGAAAATTGTGGATTCCGCACCCAATGGTTTGTAAGTGAGGATGGTATATGGAATGATCGCGGGGGGGGGGTTAATAATATATGAAACCAAAAGTATATGTATATATATATATATAGATATATATATATATATATATATATATGTATTGCAAATATTTCAGAGTATCAATAATGATATGATATATGCTTTTTATGGTGTACATTATTTATTGGGTTCAAACTTTCACAATGCATTGGGCTATGTTCAAAATGGTGCTCGGCAATACGTGCATGAATTACCAGGCTATGAGTCGCATTTGGATTTGTAACTAGCAGTGAAAACTGCTTCAAACTTAAGCGAGCGGCATATTAAAGATTAGGTTGTCAGTCGTGTTTGAAAAATACTTAACCAATTGTTTGCCCTGGTAACTCGGAAAACGGACACCTGGAACCTAGCAAAATATTACGATAACGGTCACCGAACAACCATGGCTATGCAGATATGCTGTTTCCCTGGCCCAAGTTAACCCTCCTAACTCAGTTGAAATAAAATGCTATGTTTGAGTTGACTTTACTGCAAAATAACGGCACAAGTAAACCCTTCAGGGTCGAGCAGTTTCATTAGGACCAGTCGAAACTTTTTTTTTTATGTGTCATAAAACTTATAATGGTCGGGTTACCGGAACCACATATATATTTCTGTTAGGTCTTAGGTAATTTGGACATTTGCCGTCATTAAAATGGATATTCTTCCCCCCCCCCCCCTTTTTTACACTGCCTCCTTTGGCGTCCGTTTAATTTGTTACCTGGGCATAGCCGGAGGCACTTGTTAATAGAAAACGATGAAAATACACTTACACGAAAGAAATATAAAGAGTGTTTTTTTTCTTGTAGAGTATGGTGTCTGAATTGATACAAACATATTCTAAGACAAGTATTAGATATATCGTATTAATAATTTTAACATAAAAATACCTGTCAAAATCTCTGCATAATTTCAAATTTCACAATCCTATATTGATAAAATAAGGGTATAAGCACTACAATCTGGGTACCTCAAAAACCCGCAACATTTTCTCTTGTAATTTAACCAATGAATCTAAGTAACTTTTATAACCACTGGCCCATGTTGCATTACAATATGTAATATGTGAAAGCACTGAAGCATAATATAAACTAAGACTTATTTTTCATTCACAATACAATATGCCTTTATTTCTTGAAAATACGAGGAACTCTACCGATCGTCTTTGCAGTGAAAGTAATATGACATTGCCAATTTAAGTGTTCGACGAGCCAATCTCCCCAAATTTTAATATCATGGACTTGCGAAATGTTACAATTATAAATTTGAATTTGAATATAATCATCACATAGTTCCTCTTTCTTTCTTGATAAATCTTAAAATACGTTTAGTCAACACTCAATGAGAGTTTTATCAGCTTGAAACCAAACCGTAATCAATTTCAATGTTGCATAGGTCCTGTTCATTAAAGTATGAATTTGTATCATCTGCTTATAAAATAATAAAGCAATCAACTAGAGCAAGCAAGAAATAAATCTTTGATATAAAATAAAAACAGAAAAGGTCATAAAAATGAACTGTGTGGTAGTCCTCGTGTCATATTCATAACATCAGATTCTTCATTAAAAAAAGCTATTGCGATCGGTAAACCTGGAATACCAAATTAATATAATATTTCAAGGAGTATAACATGCTTAACCACAACAAAGGCTTTGGATGTGTGAAAAAACAACACCCCCCACCCACACACAAAGCAAAAAAAAAAAAAAAGTCACGCGAATTGAGTGAAAGTTTACCTGTCTCCAAAACCTCTGTTATTTTCTGAGTTGAACAACTTGCAGCAAGTTTTCTCTCATATCTTTTATGTCTCAAATATACATTTTCCATTTATCTCAAATAAACATTTTCCACATGGTCAAAAACTGCTTGTAAACAACTTTTCCGAACAATTTACAAAAGCAAGATAACAAAGATATAGATATATAATTCGAATACAACTCTGAATGACCGGTCTCAAAGAAAGGGACAACCTTGGCTATTTTTGAGAATATCTGGAAAAAAACAACCATTTCTATTGACAAGTAAATGATATAAGTTAAAAACAGACAAAATTTCAGAACTAGCATATTTAGTAGCGATCACACCTTGGACTCTAAGTTAAATTCTTTAAAGAGTTAATCAACATATGAATATAAACTTCTAAAACTGATGAAAAAAAAATCCCATACTGACCCCTTAGGTACGATTGGTTTGTGGAATTTTTCTGGCCAAATGTGGAACCACACTGATAAAATATGCTTTGAAATGATAAGCTCTATCTTTTGGTATTGATAAAGTGACTTTATCATGTTTATAGTTACTATGACAATATATTTTGTGTTTATAAATGATAGTATATATCACCTTTTATTTCAGATAAATGATGTTCATTTATGTAAAAATATCGTTATAATGACGTCGTTCGGCTACTCTTAAAACATGGTTAGCGCCATTTCGATAAGCTAAGTAACGTGACATATTACTTTTTGGTCTACTGCATAATTCATTTTTTTTCATTATAATACAAATGTCAGATCATCGGTTAGCCAAGTTTTTTTTTGCTTGAATACAGAACAATACACTTGTAGAGGAAATGAATCGATATACTTTTGTTTAATATCTGTCATTAACAAATCCATGATTTGGATCCTGACAGGATAAGACAAGGCGTGGTGAGATGACACAAGACGAGACTAGACGAGACAAGTGAAGAATAGACAAATATCCAATGATGAGAACTAAGGTTAACTTTCATATCAGAAATAAACAATAATCGACTGTCCCAGAGGCATAAATCTAAAGACGTGAAACAAACATATCGGTACCACAATCACACAAATATGTTATAAATAGATCAAATTCTTATAACCATATGCATGCGTAACACATAGAAAAGTACACATGAACATTCATAGATTTTTTATGATAACACTGTTTGCATCAGGACACTGACTGATGTGGATAAGCAGAGTTGGCCCTAAATTAATTATATGACTTTACAGACTACCTTGCCTCCAGAAGAGCCATCATGGCGTTTTACATATTACGGTTCATAAAGCCATGCACCGAACCCAAATACCTCCCAAAATTAAAATCAGTTACGTCTAGCCAGGGTGTTTTCTCATATTTAAAATATTTTAATGTGAAACTGTATTGATTATTGCAAAAATTAATGGAACCAAAGTTGATTCAAATAGTTTTTGATGTGGTAGCCATTAAAAATTTGTGTTTTCATAACCCATTTCGCCGCATATGTATATAAATTGGCTTACAGGTCTACTGCACAATGTTTGGATTAAACGTCAAAGGCATACAAATAAAGATGGCGTTTTTCACGCCTTGTCTTATCTTATTAGGATCAAAATCACCGTATGGATTTGTTTATGACCGATATTAAACAAAAGTATATCGATTCATTACCTGTAAAGTGTATTATTATTTTGCACCAATGAATTACGTAAAAGATAAAATTTCAAGTCGGTAAACTCATGTGTGCTATACGGCATCTTGAAATCCATTTTCCTGATGTGTGTGTATATATATATAAATAGTGTGCGTGTGTGTGTGTGGTTGTGTGTGTGTGTATGTGACAAGGAAAGAAAACATTAGAATGCCCAAATGTACCCATTTGTACCATAGCAAAGCGTATCAAGGATTTTTAATTCACAACTCAGCTGATGGCATGGGTTGTCATGCGTCGTCAGTCTGTTTGTCTTGTGTCATCCACCTACAATCGACTCAAAGACCATCAGTGAGACCCCTTCAAACCTGGTGGGGATTTACTTCGGGCCAATTTCTGTCAAGTTTGTTTAACAGGTTACGGTCCATATATTCTGTTCTTTTTCTTCTTGTTTCGTTTTGTTATTTGCCTTTGATTTAATGTAAAAAGTTACTGCGAAATTGCGTTGGCACACTTCCCAGTCCCCAAACAGCTTAACTTGTTCGACAGGTGGCGCTCTGGTTTTTCGGGTCTTTTGTGTCTTAGTACTGTTTTTGACTATCCGCCAAAATCGCTTTAAACCTGATAGGGATATACTTTGGGTACGTATTTAGTCAGTTTGTTCAAATGGTCCCACTCTAGTGATTTTTGGATTTTTTATTCGTTTTTTTTTGTTTATTTTAGGGGGAAATTAAAAAAAAAATCCCCTAAATGCTCAGCCAATTGCTTTCAGGTTGCATAGGGCCACTACTAGGTGCTCAAACAGTACCGCATATGCCTGACCTTGACTTCCGGACTAGGTCCGTGAATTTTACTGTTAACGTCATAACAGCAGAACTACTTGAAGTAGGACCTTGATGCTGAGCATGATAGCGGTCCTGCATGAGAACCAAATTCAAACAGTACATGCGTGAGTACTCCAGCATCCCAAGGTCACTGGGCCACCTTCATGAATTGTAGTGCTTACTTGGTAACTTTAAGATTATTCGATGTAGGACCTTAATGTTATACATTGTGCTGGTCCTCTAACAAGGGCCAGACTCAAATAACACGTAGGTGACCTAGGACTCCTTACCAAGGTCACGGGTTTCCTTAAATGGAGTTTATTTGTCAACTTGTTGACTCGAGAGCTGGGTATATGTCTTTGTCCTGTTGTTTCTAATATAGGCCTTGATATCCCCTGATGGTTGTTTTTAGCTAATTTCAAGTCGTGCTTTGTTGCTCTCAGGTTGTGAATATGGTGACAGAAAGAGATGGTGCACACCTGCCGATTGTGCCGAGATTAAGGGCAGAAAATTGTGTTGCAGCACTTGCTCTGGAGTTCGGTCAACAACTTCCACTATTAAATCCACCACGTCAGCTGCAACTACACCTACAACCACTGCCACTACAACTACAACGAGATCCACTACAACCACAAAACCATCTAGTACCACAACAAAACCAACTACGACCACAATAAAACCAACTACGACCACAACAAAACCAACTACTACTACGAGGTCAACTACAACTACCACCCCCACACCTAAACCAAGCACCGTCACAACAAGTGAGACATTGTCACTTCCATCATCTGTTATAATGTCCGGTCTAAATGGTTCAATCCCATGTTTTGCTCATACACATGCATCAGTTTAAGGAAAAGCGAGCAAAAGTTTTACACAAACTTGAGTTTCTGGCGGGAGCGTTGTCTGGTCACCAGACTTTTACTTCAAGCTCTACGGCTGTCAGAAACACAGGCGGCCTAAAAGGCTGCCTGCCAAACAGACCTGTATGCCTCTCCGTGTTTTCTGCGGGCCACTTCAGGGTACTTGAAAAAATAAGGAGCACGGGAGGCCTGACGCACAGGTAACAGGGACAGTAGAAACATCAATCGTTATTAGCACATGCATTATTGACGCAAGCATAATTCATAAGCAACGTCCAGGTACCAGAATAATCAGAATCGTATACGGAGGTGGTTTTGAATTACGACTTTTCTGAAAGAATGACTGGGTGTATCAGTTACTGATTTTGAACAGGATGAAGTCTAGTATTTTAAGCATACATCAGCCTTTTGCAAGTCGTGCGAACAATTTTACACTTAAAGTCCAACCTTACAGCAGAGAAGACTAAGCTTGATACAATGTACAACTGTTTTTTTATACCTCGCAGGGTCTGATGGCTGTCTAACGTCCAATGACAAAGCCAGTTGGTGTCCCACCATGCCCATTAGCAACTGTTACCTAAAAAAGATACAGAACTGCGATTGCCCTCTTACCTGTTCCAGACATAAAGGATCGGTCGAAGGTGTGCATACGGGCGTCACTTTGCTGCTATGTACCACACAAAACGTAGTCCTTTTTAGGTGCTTTGGTAGCCAAGTGATAAAAAACGAGCGGGTACCCGACCCTCCGTTCTTGATACCCATTGAACCGAGGAACCAACAATAAATATTCAATGTGTTTCTGTCTTGCAATTTATGCACTGCAGGCCAGTTGCTTGTGTGAATTCTCATATAATTCTTGGTATTATCATACCACACGAAACGGTTTTTAAGAGCTCAAAATAAGACTTGTGATCGGGTTTTTCCGTGCAGCGTTTTTACTCACACACAGGCAGAACTCCATACACTCATTTCGCTTTTCCTTCCATACATGCTGCTGCTGGTGTTTTGTGATGCCTCCTGCTGGTGTGGCCTGTTGCTCTGCCTCTATGTGGCAATGTCTTATTTGTTTTGATTTATCATAGTCGTTCACTTACCTCACTGTGCAAATTGGGGTCTTGGTAACAGTTTAACATTGTTACTGGTCTCATGATGGCGTGTGGGTTGGCCAAAGATAACCCTCTCCAAACTGGTATCACGTGGTATGCCTATACTGACCCCCATTTTTTCCTAAAAGAAAATGTTTTTTTTTTTTGTTTATCAAAGGCAATGTTATAGCAAGTTTTAAAAAATTACTTTAACTTTAAAATATATAAGCATATATTATATCTGAAAATACAATTGAAAAATAGCATCATGTGTTTCTGTACTATTGCTAAATTAAGTCTCCAGACTATTGGCCGCCACGGTCAATTTATATTATTATCCCAAAATTTACGATTAGTTGTTCGGAAAAAATTGAAATCCCACCACAAACCAACCTTTCTCACAGATATCTCAAGTTTATGTATACCTCTTTGCCCATCTAATATTATAGCATGTTTGTTTTGGAAACTCTGCTTGTGGTGCAGGCACTGTTAACACAGATATGGCACTGGGCAAAAAGTGATGATTCTACCCGTAATTCAACACAAAGTGCGTCTCACAAGCCTCCAATTATATACGCAAAAAACACATATAAAAGTATATGTCTATATTTTAACAACTTTGCTTTTAATATTGATGCTAAAGCATAGCATATATCCGATTTTTTCTCACTTCATTTTTGCATATTCAGTTAAATATTGCGACTTCTCTTGATTTATTGACTTCAACCTAATAGTATGGTTATCGTGTTTCATGCGAATGAAGATTTGATCTGAATGACTGGAAGTTTTACTGACATTCAAATCATTCTGTGAGATACACTTGTTGAAAAATTATGGGATGTGTGCGTATACATTTTACATTGTTGTTGTGTGTTTGTCAGCATCAGTTACTGCAAAACAACTTGATCAACTCTGAACGTGGTTCATTGTTGGCAAGACGGAGGTCATTTTGAAATTACGGACATCATTCTTCCAACACCAGTGAGCTTTATTCAGAGAAGGTCAAATAATTTGACTTTCATGGAAAAAACCCACTGCATATCTTCAATACAACAGACAGAGCAAGGATTTGAAATTATAGTTTTACCGGAGAGAACAAAGATCTTTGACTTGTATATGTTACGTAATACTCTGTGGTTGGGGGTTACATGTTGAAAAAAAAATTCATGTACACCCGTATAGTGCAGTGTTAGCATACTCACCTTATGATGAAGGGTTGGCTCGCCAGTAAAGGTAGAGACTGGATGATGGGGACAAAAGGTCCAACCTGAAAACTGCACTTGGGTAACATGTAGCAAATAGGGGCGTGGTACACGGAATATTTGGCACATGAGTATGTTGAGGCAATCCACCGAACAATTGAATTTAGGTCAGAGGTCATTCAACGCAGGAAGTGATTTTTCCCCATTCCACATGCCAAGTTGCCCCTTCACGAAAATCAGATTTCTTTTCATCATCGTGGGCAAGTTTTAAAAACAATGAGACTATAAAGCTCAGTGATAAAAAAAAAAAAAAATCAAGAAAAGCTCTTCATAAGCCAAGCTCTTGCCTAGACCAATTTTTCACATAATTTTAAGATTGACCATTGTGGTTTCATCTGATAACCAATGACCTAAATAGAAGACAAACTTCACTGAGCTGTTGTCTTGGCTTATCATGAAATTCGCAATTGATCCTGTAACAAAGTACCAAATGTCAGCTTTGGTGGGATTTTTTCTCTTATATTTGTCTATAATGATCATTATTTTTTTTTCAAATGTTCTTTGCTCCACGTGACTCACTTTGTATGGGTGGCCCTTAACTATTGTAAGCTAAAGCCACAGACCTTTTGGGCCAAATTGTCCGTTGTCAATGTTTTCGGGGGGGGGGGGAGGCTCTCTGGGCGTGTAGCGCTTAGGAAACGGTGCGAGTAAAATTAGACAATATAGTTTTGTGTCTTACAGGATGCGAGTATGGCGACCACTACACCTGGTGCAAAAATGTTCAACGCAGGAGTTGCTATGGTCATCACTATCGATCGAGCTGTTGTTCGCTTTGTGTTCCAGACAAAAATGCACCTGAAGGTAAAGCCCATTTGAGGATATCTTAATGGTTTCCCCTTGAGTTAAGACGAAGTCGACATCTTTCCTTTGCATCGCTTGGACACTTGTGCCCATCATATGCCAAGGAAAGCTGTTGACTTGGGCATGTGATCGTGACAGGTCTCTTCTACAATTCTCCGACAATTTTTTTTTTTCAGTACTGTGGAAATTGTTTGAAAACACTCAAGCAGACGACATTTGACCCGCAGCCGGTTTTTGGCAAGTTTAAGGGAGAAAGGGTAAATTTATGGATTAACTATTAACAACTTGATCTAGTTGTTTTACACAACGATTGTGTGGTAACATTTTTATACGAGATCGAAAATCTAAGTAAATACGCCATTTTGTCGCTGATTTTAAACTTTACCCATCCAATGTTTTGTGTAGAATCACCCGTAAGCTTGCCTGCTTGACAGCCTTGTGCTACCCACGAAAAACGTTAAAGACAGAGTCTGCTTTGCAGGCAAGCTGCAAGCTAACTGAGTTATCTTCGCCCATTTTTTGATGTTATATAAACTATATTATGGAAAACTTACTCATATTGGAATGGGAGAAAGCTTTTAATGTTACATTTTCGTTACCCAAAGGAAAATATTCCTGTAACTGCAATTTACAGAATTTGTCATCAGTGAATACGTATGTCAGATTAAAGAGATTGTGTGCTTCAAGTAGAGATCACGGACTTATCTGGCAAATAAAAACACAAAGTTAACACTATGAAAAACAACAATAGTCTTGCTGCAGAAGCAAGACAGCCCAACAGACTCCTGTTGGCTTTTGTTTTTTCCCAGTGCTCTGGCTGGCACGTCTGATCCGAGAAATGCTGCTGGGCTGTTCTTAGTAGCAGCCAGAGATACCAGAGCAGCTAGTGCCACGGGTTGATTCTGCCTGGTTTCGTTATCCATGCTGCAAAGGCCCTGTTGGTGTAAGAACATAATAGTAGTAATTTACGCTTATCAGAGTGAAATATATCTCCGGTTGTGAATTCATTATCATAATCCAGATCTATACAGAATATATTTATTTGGGTTCATAAAAAGTGTATCTATTGTACACTAAGCTCACGACTTTTGATACACGGGTGCCACGTGGTCCATTTGATATACAAACAATGCAATTTATTATACTCAAGATTATTTTAAAACAACACTGCAAACGCACAGAGAGCATCCGTGGAATCACGCTTGGTACTTAAATTACAGTGATAATCATTTAGTTGAGATGCTTCATGATGTCACGAGCGAATATCTTTCAGACACCACCATTTTATGTATTATTACGAGCTTTGACAAAATTTACTGAGGGTGCCATTACTACATGAACAGAAAGGCTTTTACAAAGTTAGACTGATCTCACTGACAAGAAATAGTTGCTGGTATTAGTCCCGCGTAGTTTATTTTGAATGTAATGGCGGAACCTTTTATACCGTGGGATAATATCTCAGTGAAAATAGTCAACATTTTCCACATTTTGTTGCCGCTTGAACACTTAAATCGATCCCATCTTGCTCCACGTTTATCCAGTGCAGGCAACTTTGGTGCTGCAAGGCTGCGCTCATGAGATAGTCATGTTAACTCTGGTCCAATTTTAGGCTTAGGCTTGAACTTTTTTTCTAATGTAAGGGTATCTTTACGCAATTGTAGCGATCACACTTGAATGCAATAGTCAAGGTGAGATTTAACATGAATTGCACACAATAGCAACGAATTTTTGGACACGAGAGCGCCCTTTGTGCAGTGTTTGCCAGCTGATAGTTTTTCAATGTTAGCGTGTGTGAATTCAGACAATGATGGCTGTGCCGCTGGAGTCATACTTGCACCAAAATGAACATCGCTTCCACCTATTTACCCGTTGTTACAATTCCTCTATTTTCTTTTTCTTTTTGAGGGTGGCGTGGGATGGGGTGGGTAGGGTGGGTGAAGGGTGGTATGCAACAGGAGGTGTCACTGGATAATCAGCGCATGGAATATGGGTAGAATTCAGGGGAGAAGACATGTTCAGTCAGTCTTTCTCTACTGGTGAAAGCACATTTGTTATTTCTCCTCAGGTTGTCAGTACGGAGACAAGAAGCAGGGATGCGGGTTGTCAGACTGCTATGACCCTAACGAAAGGGACATTTGCTGTAGAACTTGCAGTAAGGTGAGGACTACGACGACGACCACCACCGTACAGCCTGCTACCACAAGATACACCACGCTAAGGATCACAACTACAGACAAAAGTACGGAGAGAAGAATCTTGTGTTCGTCCCTACAAAAGTTGGGACGAACACAAAAACCTGAATCATTATAATAATTCCAGATTGGAATCCGTCGTGCAAAGTATGTAATACAAGTGCCAACATATCATGTAGCTTCAGAGAGTATAAAAATGGTCCAGGGCAACAGCTTGCAATTTGTCCAGGAGGGCTGTTGATTCAGTCTTCAACTTAGCACAAGGGGATTTCTGTGCATGAGTGAAATCTTGAATACTAGTAACCGTGTTGGTGAAGTTAATACACGTCCCCACTTACACTTAGAGGCATATGTATCTGTTTCATATTTAATACGAAGCCAACAAAAGTCATCAAACAGTATTTGCTTGCGGAGCAAGCAGCCTTTTGCTATAGAAGCAGTAAAAGCGAAGTGTGCTTCGCATGCAGTATCAATATGTGTCCAGGAAATCACGGATTGAGCAGAGCCGTTTCGGCTCCATTCACATCGTACATGGACACACGCTTAGTGCAATCAAGAATCTCTCCAAGCTACTTGGCACAATCCTCCATTTCATCTTCTCCATGCGCGACTATGATTGCCAATTTGTCTCGAAATTCTTGTAAATGAAGACGAAACTAGGAAAGATCATTTGCTGCATAGCAAATCAGTGTGTGTGTCTTAAAAGCATATTGGTATGGTAATGTACAACTATTTCATAATACAGGAATAGAAGTTGGAATGGCATCTCTATCTATTATAGCTTTGAAGTTATTCAAGATTAACATTTCTAATGGTGCTTTTTAGCATAATTTAAATTGCTACAATTCTTATTTTTAATTCATTAGGCGCAATGGTCAACAAATCCCTAGTAGAAGTTGGAATGACATCTTTATTTAGTATAGTGTTGAAGATATTCAAGATTTAAAATTTTGAATACGGCTAATTAGCATAATTTAAATTGCTACAACTTTTGTTTTAGATTCATTACATGCACTCTTGTCAACAACCCCCTAGTAGAAGTTGAAATAATATCTCTATCTATAATAGTTTTGAAGATATTCAAGTTTTATTAAATTTCCAGTGTTGCTAATTAGCATAATTTAAATGGCTACAACTTTTGTTTTAGATTCATTACATGTGCAATGGTCAATAACCCCCTAGTAGAAGTTGGAATTACATCTTTATCTATCTCTATGACATCTCTATCGATTATACTTTTGAAGATATTCAAGATTTAAAATTTCAAATGTCCCTAATTTGCATAATTTTAAACATCATCATTCCTGTGTATAAAACGGTCGAACTCCTTATATGGATGTATAATCATGCCAAGTTTGGAGTTTCTATGTATAATAGTGTCCGAGAAAAATGTCGGACAAATTTGCTGGTAAAGAAGATAAAAGAAAGAAAGGAAGAAAGATAGAAAGGACGAAAGAAAGAGAGAAAGAAGGAAAGAAAGAAAGAAAGAAAGAAAGAAAGAAAGAAAGAAAGAAAGAAAGAAAGAAAAAGAAAGAAAGAAAGAAGGAAGAATTTAGGAAAAGTAGAAAAGTGTGTGTTTAAACACATACTTTAAATACAGCAGCAGATTTTCCATACGCATGCTCGCCCATGCCCCATCCCTGTCAAAACCAGCAACCAAAGTTAGACTCAGTGATTGGCTGTCTTTTAAAAAAAACCCAGATAAACTGAAGTATGCTGCATTCTTTTTCAATCACGTCTCTTTCTTTTTCAGTCACGACAAAATATTTTCAGAATACTTTGGTGGCAAGTTTGTAGCAAGAAAGTGTTCTGTTTTAATGTGTTGATGTACAAAACTATACCTTACTGGCGCACTACAGCAATTAACTGATTTTGTATGGTAGCTCGCTAAACTAAAGGTAAATTACATTAAATCATCGCAAACTAACAATAAAGGGATGGTCAACATTTTCGTTCAAGTCAGTTTTAATTAGCTCTTAGAGAACACAAGAAGGGCGTAAGTAATGGCCGTGAACGCCTGGAATAAAGGTAGAAAAAGATACACATTTGTGCTCAAATTTAGAAGTATTGGAAGATTTTTAGGAAGATCATAATGTTCAAGTGCTAATTCGGGATAAGTTTATGTAGTTTTACTTTTAGAACTTACAGAAATGATGGAATCAGGAGCCACTCCAATGGTGATGGCAAAAGGGATGTTCCTGAATAACCTTGAATTGAGCAATATGTTAACAGGGTTCTTGTTGACATAATTAGTGCTGTTTTCTCTTCGATATTAGATGAAGATCGCGCTGCCTGGTGTCACGGCATGCATTCAAGTAATTGCTACTACCAGACCACTAGATATACGTGCCCAACAACATGTGCAAAAAGATTACTGCCCAATGCTGTGTATGGTATGTGCTTGCTGTATTTAGTTCTTAACACATTATTATAAAATATCTGTTCTTGGCTGACGGACTATTGAACCAAGTTTGAAGACGACGATTTTTCAGTAAGCTTCTTTCTGTTCGGTAGGAAGCTGTAGGTCAGTTTTTATGTGCTAGATATTGTCATCATCCATTTTATATCATATTATTGACTAGCTTCATATATGTTATTCAATGGAAATGTAAAGTATCATAGATGTTTTATTTTCGACCCGAAACACTACATTATGCATTTAATTTGTCTTTATTGCTGACCGCCGGTTGGGATGTAGATTCGGAAAGATACCAAACCAGAAATTGATTACGCCATGGATTAAATTCGTCTTCCACAAAAAAATTAGCGCCCATGCATATCTGGTCGACCGCTTTCCTCGGCTCTGTGCGGGCTGAAAACACCCAGACTGCGCCAATGAAAGCAGTCGATTCATCTCTCCCAGTGTTAGTCACATTGGTAGGCACTCAGGTTTTACATCTTCAACCATTTATCATCATAATGAAAATGGCTCCAACAGTACCGTCGTGCATGTTGCTTGTAGAAAGCGTGGCAGGTACGGTCCATTGCGTCACGAATCCACTGGTTGCACGTGGATACACGTGAGTTTAAACGAACACGCCTCTTTTTTCATTGGTCAAAAAAGTCATGTGGTAAAGGAAGCGGTTGCTGCCGCCATGCACAATTGTGTATGTGATATGCCCTATTTCCCATTTGCTTGTGGTTGCAGGCTGTGAGTACGGGGATCGGATCAGCTGGTGTGACGGAGTCAGGCGGCATATGTGTTACGATCTTTACTACCAAGAAAACTGCTGCATGAAATGTAAACGAGACCGGACTGCACCGAGTGGTAAGTTTCCAATTCTAATATCGCTAACATTTGTGACTCAACCTGCTCAATGTTAAATTATGTTCAACTGTTCTCAGCAAGAAAAGGTATAAATTCACCACTTACCGAAGAAGCTTATATTGGATTTTTTCTGCAGTTTCCAACTAGAAAATAAATTTCTCACCAAAAAATCACTTTTAATTTAAAAGTATCAAAGAAATCGTGTTTGGTTGAACTTATAAAATCAATAATGAAATGACGCACGGTGTCAGTTGCATACATAATGATAATCGTTGTTTTAAGGTTGCCAGTTCGGGAATAGAAGAGAGGGCTGTCAGCTGTCAGATTGCACTTCTGCCCACCGCAGACGGGTGTGCTGTGGCACTTGCTTAGGCCTCACAACCATAACGAGCACGTCAGTTAGACCATCAACGCGACGACCCACTGGCACTACCACAATCTCCACAACCTCAAGGACCACCACTGAAAAAGGTATACTGGAAAATAATGAGCAGCCCTGGAATTATTTTCAACTCTTTCAGTGCCACATTTTCGACTGAGTCAACAGCTTTCCTCGGTACGCTTTGGGCCAAATGCGCCCAAAACAAGGCAAAGAAATCTGTTGACCTGGACTATTATTATATTCTATATGACTCCAGGCATGCTGTTACTTGAATGAAAGGTCTTTTATAAGGACTATGACTCTAGCACCTATATTATAATTCAGAGCAGTCTATGTTATGTAGTTCGACTTAAGTCGCAGTTGGCACTGGAAGATTAAGGCATAGTGCCTATTTTAACATGTCAGTCTAGGAAAACTTCATTTCCTTTTAGGCGACATTTTGTGTGTGTGTGGCAGTTATATATTTTTCAGACATCACTTGAATGTATTTGGTAATATGTGCTTTTTACATCAATGCGCAGAATGTTTAATAGCTTTTTCCTGAATAAAGGCCCAGGAATTCCGTTATTTGTTAACGAATACTTACCTCTTCACTACTATAGCTATAATTTGCATAAATTATGCATTTCACCAAGAAAAGCTCAGTTTTCTCAGCCATTAATGCCAGACAATATTTGCCTGGTGCTTGCCTTGCTGCTATGTGCCTCCCTACACCCTCTTTAGAGGACAGGCATAGTGCGCATGCGCACCGGTCTTTCATCAGTTTTTCCGTTTGATACTCAAGAGAGTCTGGAAAAAGCAGGGAGGCTGGGTGGGATTAAGAGTAGTGAAGAGGTGAGTATTCGTTAACAAATAACAGAAGTACTGGATATTCCTTTAATTTTGTGTCAGAATACATTTCCTGTTCACCACTATAGTGATCTACTAACCGAATGGTGGTAGGTCAGACGGTTGAGAGCGCCTCAAAGACACAGCAGCAAAGCAAGATACACCAGGATAAAACCAGGCTAACCTGATTAAAAAATTTAAAAGCCAAGAACCTAATGGAACTCGAGTCATTTTATTTTAAAACCTCATGGGAAATGACATAAGATCATGCTTAGTGACAGACAATAGTGCTCACCATCGTCTGTGTAGTCCACCATCACTAGATCATAGAAGTCGCTGGTGTGGGGAACATCTTGAAGCATACCAGGTCTTTCTCATAGACTACCAGATCTCTTTGATAGAAGTCCACAAATATATGGTTGGACCGCCACCCACAGGATTCCATGATGTTGCCCAAGGATACTTGTCACCATGCATTGCATGAAGTGGAGACAGCACAGACTTTGTGAGCTGTGATGTTGTACAGCCTACAAAGCTCCTCAAACTTGTCTGCAGCAATATATTCATGTTTGATTCCTTCAGCTATCCACCGCGATATCGTGTTTTTGGCTTCTTATTGTCCCTGATTGGAATGAAAATCTGTTTGCTACCGGCTCTGCAGGGCTCCGATGCAGCCAGGTAGAACTTGAGTGCCCCCAAGGGGCATAATGTTCTCTCCCAGTCAGACTGTCTGACGAACTGGTCAAAGGCCTTGATGGTGAAACGAGTGAACTTGGATGCTGGTAGTCTTGGGTCACAGTTCTTGGTGACAAAGTCAGGATGAGGTCGTAAAGTCACTTTTTCTTGTCAGCACTCCAAGCAATGCATGTGAAGTCAAGCGTGTGTAACTTGCTTCTACATGCCCCTGACACCATAGCCAACAGGAATACTGTTTTCATGGTGAGGTCGGCAAAGGGTGCTTTGCCTAGATCCTCAAGTGGTGGTCGCATTAGACCTGCTAATACTATGGGGAGAGACCACTTAGGGTAGGTGTTCTGCTATTGTGGTCACTCTGTTTAAAAACCTTGGATAAGCCTGGACAGTGATTTGTCTTGACTGGGATTCGCACCAAGAAGGCCCAAAGGGGAAGTTATCGCTGATCGGTATCCCTCGATAGTCCTGACCATATGGTCACCGCTGTTGAACAGATACATGAGAAAGTCCACTATCATGGCGATGGAACTCCTCCAAGGGTCAATCTGCTGACAAACACACCAGTCAGCTTAGACTTGCCATCTGGTGTTCTACACCAGAGGAGTGGTGTGGTGATCATCTAACTCTGGTTGGCTGGACGACGAGAACCTGCAATTCCCCAATCTTTCAAACACAGACTGTCTGGATTCCTGTAGTGATGAGTGATGACGTGATCAGTGAGGGGAAGGTGATGATGAACCCTTATGCCTGCATTTCTTACCAGGCAATGAAGTAGCTGACTGTTGTAGCATCATCATTTGCTGAGACAATAACTTGAATGCCTTAACAAGGCTAGTATTGTATTTATGTCTTTTTGCCCAGAACCACTTCCTAGTAGTCAATATCCTATTCCGCAGTTCGAACTCTTTACTCTCCATAAGCTAACCTGTCCCTGTCTAACCTATATACATATGGAATTACTATTGTCTATATTGCACACGTTCCTCTGTAAAATTTTGACATAGGCTGTATCAGCCCAAATACATTAAAGAGTCTTCAGCGGGTAACTACTCAACATGTTTCGGAGCCTTTTATCCGTACATGTCTCTCTGAGTAGCGGCTCCTTGTCTAAGCTAAATATTCAGCAAAGACAACCCACATAATAAAGAATAAATAAGAACGTGGCAAATGATGAATTAGCTAAATACGTGAAGTTTTGCTTATAAATGCAGAGCTTCATTATGAAAGAAGAACACCTGTCAAACAAACCATAATTACTAAATTTGTATAGTACAGGTTCAGATAAGAACAATTTGACTTACCCCTGAACCAATATGTACCCTTTCTAGCTGGATAGCTTATCCTAGTTAAACCACCCGCCAGTGTATAACTGAAGTGGAAACAAGCTGGAGCCTTATATTCAGTCCCAATGATAGTAAAATAAACAGTTGCAACTAGACCACCTGTACAAACCAAGGGAAATCCCAACAAGGATTGCAACAATGGACATCCTGCACCAAAAATGTAAAACAAACTCTGTGATGACACCTAACCCTCAAACAATTAAGCTCTATTTAAATGCCAACTCTGAGTCAATGTATCAACTTAATGTGTCAGTGTCAGGTTTGTGACATTTGAGAAAATACTGTCAATTTTGAGTAAATGTGCATTTAGGCATGTCAGAAAAGAATGAAAGTCATTAGCATTTATGTCAAAAACATGTTATCAAAACAATTTTTCTTAACAGGATTTTGGGTACAATTAGGCAAGATTGTAACTGTCTGTAGTGGCAGGTGTGGGTGGAATGTAGCACGGCTGCTCTTGATACAGTACCGGCATGTACCACCAAGCCTGGCTGGTCCTGGGGTTGAAGAAGCTGTTAGATTCCATTGCATACAAGCAGTACGTCGGCATAGCAGAGCCCATATAGGTGAATGGTGTACTGGTAGAAACAGTTCTATCAAGTAAAATGTCCTTACCGGTGCCGACGGTAGCTGACAGCTGTCTCATTGGTCTGGCAGCAGTCGACTATGTGGACTTGTGGGCAGTACAGTCCAGGCTGAGTGAGCAGACCATTGCTTCCCTGGAGACAGAAGGATCATCTCCCAGTGGGTGTGTCTGTACTGCTCTTTGATTTTTCTGCACTTCTTAGCCTTGGGAGATTTGAATGAAGCACTGTTCACGCTGTGCGAAGAAGAGCCTGAGTTGGCTAGACATGCAGCTTTTCTCTTCTCTTTCTCTTTGGCAGCATGATCTAGTAAACGCCACTTTTCCTCATCCCAAACTGTGCAGATTTTGCACAGATTGCAATCAAGAGCATTCTAGCCCCATGGACTTCATGCAGACACAGCTGCAGGCATGGTCATCCCAGGAAGACAAAAGATGCCCCTGTGCATCATGTTTCACATTCTTCAACTTGTTCTTCATCACCTGGCACCATGTTGGAAGCTGAAGATGCTACAAAATTTGTTCAGATGGCCGTTTCCAAGTGTGGAGATCCGGGTTGGAAAACCCAAACTAAACAGATGTACACGATCTGGAATGGACCAGAAACAAAACTCACAAGATTTTGAAAAGTTTCTGTGAGGAAAAAGTTCACTGAATGCGAATCCTTGGTGAGGAGTAAACAAAAAAAAACAAACCAATGTAATGTTGAGCGCCAAACGTGAAAAACTGAAGGACTGGTGCACATGTGCACTATGCCTGTCATCTATAGAGGGTGCATGGAAGCACATAGCAGCAAGGCAAGCACCAGGCAAATATTTTCTGGGATTCATGGCTAAAAAATCTGAGCTTTTCTTGGTGAAATGCATAATTTATGCAAATTATAGCTATAGTAGTGAAGAGGAAATGTATTTTGACACAAATATTCTGTTTGCAGTGTGTCCATGTGGCTTCATGTGGGCATCTGCTTGGTGTAGAATTGCTAAGGACCATGCTACCCAAATGCCAGACATTAGCCTAAGGGTAATGTGGTGTTATATGGGCATACCTTATATCTTTGCTACAAATATGTATTGTATCAAAATGCCACATGTGCTGAATGGTCAGGGCAGACGTAAAGCTGATGACTATAGATATATGTATATAGTTTCTGGCATATGCCTGAGAAGGGAGGATTCTGATATGTATGTAATATGCACGCTGTTTGTTTTGTTGTAACAGCTAACATCATAGCTTAATAGTACTAAGTGTGGTACTTTTGTAAGGTATAAACAGCTATATGCACACATAGACACAAATGGTAGTTTCCATCAATGGCCTATAACACAACCATTTTATTGAATTTTGCCATTCGTGGCCAATATACAACAATAAATTCTGCAAAGTTCAGAATTTTTAAAAATACGTACATGTAACTAATTAGCAATAAGTCTATATGTTAATTCATTCAGCCATATATTCAATGGTTATTCATACTCACATATGTAATCACTTCAGTGTGTTAAAATGGTTCACTTTGTGTTTTTATTATACACATATTTGTGTTCGTAACTTATTACATTTTAACCTGCTATAGAATACCTGAATTGAGCAATTTGTTTCCGGAAAAACAGGCAGTTTTTTTAACACTGTGAACAAGTCTGTGTTGAATCCAAAGGAAAACGTTCTTTAAAGTATCCTTAGGACGAGTGCACATGTGCTCGTACCTTTTCAAGGATGTATGTATGTATGTATGTATGTATGTATGTATGTATGTATGTATGTATGTATAATTCCGATGCTCTAATAGGTACACCATTTGATGTTTCTTACACTGTCAGGTGGAATGTCTGTGATGAGAGAAAGAGAGCAAACAGTCACACAACAATGTCGCCAACGCAAACAAAGGAACAATATGGATACTTTGCTTTGAAGTGATTCAACTTTCTCTACTTTGCCCATAGGAACTACAAATTTGTTGCATTCTCATTGTTCTAATGGTACTGAAATGGCCTCTGCAGAATCAAGCCTTGAAACTGTGCACAGAAGCTTGGGGTAATATCAACAGATTTACGTGTCTCAGATTGTATTGTGTGGATTCTCACGCAATCTGTGGAAAATGTCACATTTTGGTGTCTGAATGGGGTGTCATGGTCTCAGTTTAAATATAGGCAAAGTATGCTCATATTACCACGACTGTTGGAAATACGGGCATTCTTTTAATGGTGTGTGTGTTTTTTTTTGTGGCATCAAAATTAAATCGCAGTAAAATAGCAACAAATTGTTGTTTAAATGATGAGTAGTTTGTAGTATTCCTTGCAAAGGATTAATTTCAGACAATGCTGTGTATATATGTTTTTTGAAAAATTAGCAAAAATAGCCAGGAAGTCCGTATTTTCCCTAAGTGTTTAAAGAAAGGAAGAACTATACAAATATCATCCCGGGGCATACCCTTCACAAACGGCTTGGCTGACATCAAGAATTGGCATAGGTGAATATATATGAGCAGTCATTCTAGTACGAAAAGTGGCGAAAGTCAATGTACTGGGTTCTTCACGTACATAAAGGGGTACAACCATTCAAAAAACCCTGCTGCTTGAAGAATTGCCGTAGATGAACGTACTTGAATGGCTTTTTCCACACATAAAGAAATGGCAAAATTGAATGTATACACAGTGTCAATCACGTGCTTTAATTGAAGAGGTGGCAAACCCTCCCCTTGCCAAGCCACTGCCAATGCCAGAAGCACGTGACCACCCGCACACAGCATGCCCCCCCCCCCCCAGCCCCCTCCACACCCCACCAGTGGCTGGTTGCAATAGATATCTCAGAGATTTCCTTTTTGAAACATGAAAACATGAGACATATCAACTGCCTATCCAGGCCCTAGCTCACAACCAACATCTGCAAGATTTCCTGTGAGACTTGGTAATACACACGTATACCCACCGGAAGCATGAACAGAGCAGTTCAGTTGTTCATAAACCTACTTCAACAAGGGCTTAAGCATGAAACTAATGCGGATGCACAAGATGCCCTTGAGTAGTGGTCAACCCCCGCCTCAAGCTACCAGCAAAAGTGACAAACCTGGCCTCCTCTCCACCAGCATAAATGTATGCACCTGGGCACCTTTGTGGAAGCAAGCCAGTGTTTGTAGAGCCAATTCCACCTAAGGCATCCACCAAAATTTCTTATTGGTGGCCTCCCTGAGAAAAAGGATGAGGCCTTTACAGCTGTGTGATTCTAATATTTTAGACAGCAACAAAAGTGTGTCTCTAACACATGTGCACCCCCTAATGCGCAATTGTCCAGTGTTCTCTTGTGTTGGAAGTGCCTGTTTGAAATTTCTATACACCTGTTTGTAACCTTGATATCTATAAATTTATTGTTTATCAGTCATGTATTATGTCTTTAATAACATGACAGGTTTATTTCGTTGTAAATTAAGACACAATTATATGTGCAAACTTATTGTTTTTTGTTCTCAGCAGTGAATATTTTTGTGGTTTTCCTACCTGTAGCAGCAAAGAGTTACTGCACTGTTTGGCACTAGGGGGCCTATGTGTGTAGCCTTGTTTATGACCTTTCCAACTGACGATTTGATTGGTACTATAACTATGATAAGGTCTTTGTATTGGTATTTCTGAGGCACATTCATCTGCACTTGTGAAAGCACTACAGCATATTCCAGATGCACGGTCTCTACAATGAGCTCAGAATGACTTACAAGGTCTTTCAGGTGGTGTGCATTCAAAATGTCCCCCTGACAGTAGAGTGGTTGGAGCTGTTGACCGAACCACAGGCCATCTTCACAGTGTGAACCAGGGCAACCCTTTAGCCAGGGGCCTCTTCAATGAATGGGGTGTGTGTGACCACATTGTTGGCTTATGGATACCACCATCTTCAGGGCAAGAGCATGTCCAGCCAGCAGCCCATAGTGTACACTATAAAGCCAGCTGACAGGCCTCTGAGCACTTACAAAGGACTCTGGGCTGCAGGCCACCATCACTGTTTTGACAGTAATGCCGATTGTCTAAATGGCTGCAAATGAATAGTCAGCTCGGCAGCAAGATGGGTGGCTAAAAAAAAGAAAAAAAATAGGATGGAGTGCATATGGTCCATAGCCGACAGCCCATATCTCCTTTGCAACTTCTGTTCACATTGGGTGATTGAATTACCTAGCTAATTAGCCTTCAGGGCCTTGAGCTTGGTTATTTGAAGAGGATGAAAAGTTTCCAACAAGATCATGTTACATCCTTTGGGAGCTGGACAATCATTGCCTGTAGCTACTAGCCTCAAATTCATCAGCCCTGTAGAAGGAATTCATTCTACCACATTTACCGTAACAAGATTATTTTATATAGAATTGCAATTTGCATGAAACAGATATATCAAGTGTATTCTTAATGGTTAAAAATTATTCTGCAAACAAGTGGTCGACAACTGGTGTGAATACAATTTTCATTATCCCTGCACTGTTGAGGAAGTTTTAAATGGAACCATCTGGTTCAACTCTCACGTAAAAATCGATGGTACAGTGATATATAATAGAAACACAGGGGTCTACAATTTGCATATACAGTTGCCTAGGACAAGTCAAATTCCAATCAGGGAAAGTTCAGATCTCAAAGTACTAACCCTCAGTTTAAAAAAAAAAAATCTAAATGAGATTTGTAAAGGTGGACAAGCAAGTTTGAATGGTGGGCTAGTATATGCCAAAAGGACAAGCCCTGAGGGGTACAGTAGATTTTTAAAAAATAACAGAGTCTGTAAATGGAGGTATCAAACGTTTTAGTTGAAGACTTAGTTGGACCAGAAGGGTATTTTCCAACCATTGGTGAATTTAGTCAAGTATATGACTTTACAGAAAACTGGATGGTGATATTGCAACTCCAAACAAGTGGAAATAGTGAATACAGACAGCATATTCTGAGGTTAATCAGATGCCCCAGAGGAGTCAAACTGTAAAAGCAGATACTAAAAAGTCTTGAAAGATTCCCAAATTTGTACATTCGACTTTATTGAAAGTGTTACATAAGAAGCAATGATTAACAAATGACACGAACATTTGAGCATAATTTTGGAAAGTAATAAATGGTTTGAATATTTTGATATGATTTGTAAAGTTTCTGTATCAACTGCATTGAGAGAATGTCAATTCAAATTTCTAGGAATGTATCCATAGGTGCAAATATAAGGGCATTTTTGCAGATACGCTTCATTTTCGTGCCTCTGTTAATCAGGGATAAGTTAGGGGTTTGTAGACCTGTAACAGTTAGCTGGCAATTTAACGGTTGCTGCTTAGCCTAACACATCCATTTGGTAAAGAGGCAGGCATTATTGAGTCAGGCCTCTGGAACTTCTGAGGTTCGGTATGACTATCAGCAAAAAATACCAGGAACAGGCCTTTGGTGACCTCTCGCTTTCCGATCTTATTGCAGTTGTGGATGAGGCTAACTGGTGTCATGACATGCATTCCAGTAACTGTTACATCACGTCCATAAGAGTGGAGACCTGTCCTCGCACCTGCCAGACACGGAGGGTATCCAATGAACACAGTATGTATTCCAGGAAAGGTGGGATACGCACGGGGAGGGGATGATGGTTCCAGTAAACTAGTACAGGTGATCGTTTTGCCCCAGTACAAAGCACAGAAAATAAGAAAACTTAGAAATAAAGGCTGGTACGAAGTACAGAAAGTAAGGGCTTCCTGTGCACAAGTATGGTGAACAAAAGCACCCCGCACGCCAGTATGGAAAACGGCTTAGTAGGAGCCCCGGCCCCCCCGCACTTAGGACCAAACATGTACGCTTGATCGTTCCAAATTTTGCGTGAAAAGGGGTATATTTTGAGCTTCGACGCGGTCCGCGAAATCGGACATTAGGGGTGTTTTTCATGGGTCAAGATCCGAGAAATCTTAAGTTAGGGTATGTTTTGTACAACCTTCGCGTTTTTATGAAATAGGGGGTATAAAATAAAAGAACTGGGTCTCCGCGACTTCCCCCGGGTAAAGGCTGTCAAGCTATGTCTTGCGATGTTTACAAATTGCAGTGCGGCACAACTTTCTGTGACAGCGATCGGATGCAGATTTTTAAGGCATAGACCACCACATTTGTATCCTTGAAACTGAAAAATAGGGGTACTTTTTTAGGGTCAAAAGCTCCTTGTTTTCAAAAATAGGGGTACTTACCCTGGGCAAAAATCTCCTTGTTTTCATCAAAATAGGGGGGGGGGGGATAAAATTCAGGGAAAAATCCTTGAAAAGGGGGTGCATTTTAATTTATGGAGCTATCATGTGCTACCACTTTCGTGCGGAGTGCCAGGGCCGTGGTAGGAGCCCACTTAACGCCCACAGGCGCTCATGACCTTCAGTCAGTCAAGCATATTCGCACTGAATGCTATCGTACCGAACGACGGGGGCGTGGGGATGGGGTTGGGGGTGGACAGAGAAAGGGTAGATAGAAAATTGAGCAAAATTGATTCCGCCAGTGCTTCTCGCAGGCCTAACCATCAAAGTTTGTTTGCGGCCATAATTTTGATCGGACACAGACTGATATCCCAGCTGCTCCCTTATTGGCTACACGAAATTTCAGTCAATCGGAGAGCAGCTGGGATTTCAGTGTAGGTCCGCTCAAAAATCATGGCTGCAAAAGACTTTGATGGATAAAAGAAGCAATGGCGGAATCAATGTTGGTCAGCTTTCACAATTTGTAGAAATAAACTTAGGATAAAAACATGAGTGGATCAAAGAATACGGTCTGATTGACAACTGAGAGCAGCTGCCACACGACTAATGCTATGGAACGAACCTGACCCAGGATGGATACCCATTGAATTTAGCGCTGGAACGTCGGACTTTTTTTTCTGAAATGGTTTTGTGGGACATTTTCGACAATTGTAAGCGTGTTGCCATGGATATATATATATATATATATATATATATATATGGATTTCAGTGGATCATCAGTGTAATATACCGGCAGAAAATAGTTTTGGAATAAACTGGTTAGTTGCAGTTTGCTGATGTACGGAAACGGAGAAATCATGCGAAACGTGAAGTGGATGGTGGTGCAGATGTGAGCTCCGTGTCAAACGTTTCTGTGTAGGAGTCCGGCTTAGTCGAAAAGGTTGCGCGGGATGGTGCGGCAAGGCGCAGCCAGGTGTGGCGATGGCAGCAATTTAATACTTGGCCTGTACTGGGGACCTTTGACCGGACGTTCCAATTGCGCAGATAAGATACGCATTCTACTGAGGGTTCTTTGTGTTATGTTCGAGAGTATGTAACAGCAGTCACATGTTGCGTTACGAAGACGGATACAGCTGCTTTTTCAGAACGATCCCGTAATCTAACAAACAATCGGCCAGCCCATTCACTATCCAAAGCATTTGTTGATCTGACCAATGTAGGCCTATTTAGGATAAATACAATATATTTTTCACACGCACACACACACACACACACACACACACACACACACACACACACACACATATATATATATATATATATATATATATATATATATATATATATATATATATATATATATATATATATATATATATTTCATAGCATCATCAGTTGTGTCTGAGACGAGAACAGAGAGTGACTAAACCAACTACACCAAATCCCCATTCTTGAAAAAGAGTGGTTAAATAGAGGCCGGTTTGCGTGAATGACATAATCGACACGGCCTAATCTAAAATAAATCTCAAGCAGGAATCATAAGCATGTGGTGTCACATTTTGGTTTAGAGCTTCTGCGGTCCAGCTACTGCAGAGGTGCCAAGTTGTCCAACATGTAAAACGGGTGCTCAAGCTGAAAAATGTTACAAAAAGCGGGAGTCCTATTATATTATAATGGAGGAAACAGGTAAAAAAGCGGGAGATAGACAAATTTCGGTGATTTATATCATTAGAAAAACGGGAGATCTCCCGCCAAATCGGGAGACTTGGCACCTCTGCTACTGACTGTGTTGTTGCAGATGTAGAAAATAAGGAGGCCGGGTTTCTTTTGCAATATCTTGTTTTCACCGCAGATTGTGAATATGGGGACCAGTTTTCATGGTGTGATACAATCTCTATTACTCGGTGCAACGAGGACGTCATACGAGATCCCTGCTGTGTGAGGTGTAGAAATTTTAGACAGCCTGCAAGTCCGTCTCAGACAAGTCGGCCTAGGCCTATCACCATTACACCTAGAACTACCACAACAAGACTGTTGCCAGCAGGTAAGAAGGCCACTTTACATGATTCTGCTAGGATAGCTTGACATAGCCATTTTGATGTGATTTATTCAGTACCACAAGTAAAAATACGTAGGTAAAATAGAATATGAAGAACATGGTGTTAAGGATTTCCCACGAAAGTGGTAGGATTTATTTCCAGCGGGGTCCTTGTTACAAACAGATACAGAAAATAATAGTTTCCTTGTACCTACATGTACGCCGTGCGGCTAAGTCAGAATAGCCGGCCTATCTTCATTTGTTAAAATTGTGCGTAGGTCTAGGTATACAGCGGTACCCCAATGCCCATTCATCCAAAGGCTAATGGCAAAAGGCAATGCGTGTTTTATACTTGATGTCTCTTAATTAAGCGCAATGAGATCTTTCCTACAAGTTGTGCTGTACTCAGCTATTTACCATCACATATTCATTTAGATGTGGGCTCTTTACGTTCCAAATTGTTCGGAAATCAGTGAAATAGGCCTCTCATTACTGTTATCAAGTGCACACAGAAATAAAATTTTGGACCATCAGTCCCAGAAACTGTACATAGTAGCCTACTCTGCTAGTACCATCCATATAGAGGTGCCAATAATCCGTTAAGAGGGATTCCAGAATCAAGGGAAACTTAGTGATCCAAGCTTCTACCAAAATCCATTTAGCAGCTGCTTTAATTTTCAATCTATGTGTATAAAATACATCTTTGTGCAGAACCTGACAGTAAAATCTGGGCTATCGCTAGGAATTTTTAGCCCCTAGCCAATTTGGCTAAAACCACAAATTTCTTTTAGCCAAATGGAATCTTCTTTAGCCAAATTTTAGTCCAATAAATTTGACACATATAAAGTCAAAACGCACCCCCCCCCAGCCCGCCCTCCTAAAAGACCTTAAAAATATTTTGTCAAACACACAACCATACATACTTACATTGTTATTAAAATAAGTAAATTTTCTTTTCTTTTCTTCATATACTTTTTTTTTCTAAAATAAAGTTTTAAGTTATGAAACTTGGACATATGATAAGGTTAGCGACCAGGACGTGTCACAACTTAATTATATTATGATTTTAATTTATAATCCTAGTTTTGAAAAAATTGTACTTTTTGAGCCAATTTTATGAAAATTTGTTCAGATAATGGTTATGATACTTTGATTTTCATCAGTAATTAAACCTACAGAAAGATATTTAAATCACTGTGGGTATATTTATCATAGCTAAATTTAGAGATAAAATATTAAAAGGAAACGTTAATTTTCAAGATAACTTTTAATAATTTCTTTTGGAAGAAACATATCAGCTTATTCCAGAATAGTTTTATCTTTTGTTTTTCTTTCTTTTTTCTTTCTATTTTTTAAGTAAGTGGAGTTGACAGTGGTAAATAATGCCTGTAGTAAAGAGGTATTGAAATATAAACAAAGTTAAAAAATTATATATAAAAAAAGTAAGGAAATCTGTGTATATTGCATTGTGTTCACCTTGACAACAGACAAAATACTATGTAGGTGTACTAAACCATTAAACAGGCTTGTCAATGGGTAGGCCTAATATCTATTGAGAATCTGCAGATATTATACAGTTTTAAAAATCTTGGCTGCTTGAATCAATATTATTACTTCCTTTAAGTCAATGTTAACAGAAATAAACTTCAAGTATCAAACTTCTGATTAAAAAAAAACCAAAACAAAAACAAACAAATGCTTGTTAATTAAAAATCTGTAAAAGATAAAGATATATGTACCAAATTTGCTGCCCACATGTGAAGGAACACAAGCGTTTTTTATTTTCGTCAATAGATGGCAGGACTACTACACATGTGCCAATGTTAAGGTCAATCAAAAAGAGCATGGCACCCGCGAATTTTTCACTTGTTTATTGCAATGAATTTCTTCACTGCAAGGCATTTATGAATCATGACAACTCTGTCTGTGGTCATTAGTGGATAGATACAATGTTTTGACAAGGAATCCTATAATATGAAGACCTAACCTGGGAGCTGGAAGTCACGATATGACCTTGATCAAATATGTATTTTGGACAGCTTGTTTACGCGTGCCGAGTCAAAAAGCCAATTTGAGATTGACAGAGAAGAACATCGATTCATTTATGCCTGAGCAAAGCAAACAGATGTAATATTATATGTCTCTGAATGTATTTTCTTATTCTTTGAAGTCCACTTTGAAGTTGAATTAAGTTTTCTTTCCGTTATTTAGATAATGCACGTCCGGTTTTTTTACAAGAATAGCCCAGAACAAAACCTGTCCTGGAAAATTTTATCTTCGCCAAATTGGCGAACTTATTCGAATTTTCTTTTGCCAGATCAACTATTTTTTTCGCCAGTGGCGAATTGGCGAATGGCTAGCGCAGACTGTAGAAAAAAATGACAGCTCCGAGGTGCTGGTATATCGGGTTCATTTGGTGCAATATAGGTCAACTATGTTACGGAAATGTTCAAACTGCAATTTCAAGTTTCACATTTTTGGTTTAATATAAATGCATTCAAATGAAGTCAAGTTTGCTCTTATGTTTAAGCCTTTATGTGTTGAACTTAATTGTGTCAAAACAGCTTCATACGTAGTGCATGCAATATTGTGCATCGAAGTGGTGAACGTTTGTTACTAGAGTTTCGCTCAACCATGTTACACAGGATTGATACCATGATAACGTTGTTACAGCTAGTTCACTAAATGTTTAATCAGTTGTGCTTTACTATTTTCCTGCCAAAGAAACTTTGTGGGCAGGATAGAATGGTGCAAAGCTTAGAGTAAGCTTTTTATAAAAATTCAAAGGAGTAAAAATTTATGAGTATATTAATTAGTGCTCAACTATGTTACAGTCCTAAAAATTGGTAATAATATCCATGGTTACATAAAGATTTGTCACAGAAAGCGATCCTGAAGTGTCTTTTATCTTGAGGATTTGGTTTCAAATTCATGCAAATTAGCTTAACCTTTTTGGGGTCAAAATAGGAAACAATCGACTATGTTACGTAACATAGTTGAGCGGTAATTTTGCTGTCATTTATAATTTCTGTGGTTTATCGTCCATCACAAGTAAACAGATGTGGCCAATAAACTTTATTTTTGTACAGAAAAATATACACACGTGTCTAACACACCTGAAGCATGAACTTGGGGTGGGGGCTAGAGGGTACAAAAGATATCAGTTCAACTGTGCAACGTAACATAGTTGAGCGATAATTTGCTACCATTTATTATTTCCCTGTTATTTTCCATCACAAGTCAGCAGATGTGTTTAATAAAATTTCCTCTTGTACAGAAGACCATACACACAATGGCTAGCACATCCTTACGTACTTTTGTGTGCTGTATTTTCCTTATAAGTATCTGGAAATACGTTACTTATATATTAGTCACATGAAAAGTATATGCAAAAGTCTGTATTTTTTCTGTTGTTAATTCAGTATATTTTGTGAACATTAACAGTTCAAGTTTACATAGGTCTGTAATACTATGTTTTCGCAGAAAGAGTCTGTTGTAAATTTTGGACATGTAAATTTGAATAGTGACCTTGACCTCGTTGTCTTGATATAAGTTCCAATTTTGAAAACAAAGGTCAATATCAGGACAATAAACTCAACTAATTTGGACCTGAATTCAAAGACCCTGGGCTCAACTGATATCAGTTCATGAATGTAGGCTAAGCGATGACATGGCCAGGTGTTTCAATCACAATTGCCAAAGTCTTCAAAGATTAGTTGCCTGACTTATCCTAATGAACCTTTGATCATTACAGAGTTGGGTACTGTTTTCCAAACAAAAGAGGCATGGGATAATGAAAACAATGACACTTTGGTTTCACTGTTACTTTAGTGTTAGGACACCCTTGATAGTTACCAAAGTTTACGACCCCTTATATAGTTACCAAAGTTTCTCTGTCAACAAAGTATCGCTAGATTTTCATCATCGTAATGAAAAGTTGGTGCTTTATAGAGTGTGAACACTGTTTTTGTTAAATGATGAGCCACGTGGTCCGTGTTTTCTCTTATTTTCTTACAGTAGAACCACCGATAATGATTAAATGGCTGCCTCGAATGATTAACAAGGTTTACTGACATTTGTCACCAACGTGTTCACTATCTGCAAACGTACATATATGTTTAAAAACCGATTTCACATTATTATTTATAAAAAAAAGTTCTACATACGTGCTTATTTCATTGCTGTTAGTTTTCCGCTTACCCATGATTTTCCTGTTACTGTGTCTTCGGTCAATTATCTTTGCCTAACATATTTACATTGCTACCTGAATATGTGATTAAAAGCAAGTATTCATTTTTCCATCTCTGATCATATTCAAATGACAAGAAAGATATACTGTGTACCTTTCCATACATGTCATATCCACTTATTTCCAGCAATGCACACTCGGTGTTGATCGTGGGTTCTAAATAAACGTCTCTATCTTGTGTTGTTTTGTAACCAGAGATGTGAAAACCAAAATGTTATTCTTCTCATTTTCACTGGTTCAAATTATCCTTGTACATGCATGCGATGGATTACAATTTGACATATATGCATCAAGCCATTAATACCCAGCACTTGTGGAGTGCAACTTCGGTTATTATTCTTACCAAGTAGCCGAAATTCTACACAATCTTGTATTATTTATTGACATCCACTCAGTTAGTTTATCCAGAACATTTTCCCAGTATGTATCTGGTATCCTTATATTTCAGTTTATTATTTGAACTCTTCATGTTATATGTTATATTAGTGTGTGTGTGCTGCTGAGGACATGTTATTTTCTTGTATCTAATGCATTGTACATTGTTTACCTTTATCGCACTACGTTTATTGAATTATTGAATTATTGTCTCAAACTGTGCCAATGGCATCAGTGCTAATAGTACGACATGAACGTCTTGCTCATTTACAGGTATATTGCCTCAATGTTCTGCAAAAGCCTAGTCTTCGGACGATGCTTTTTAGTATTCCTAAACATCTATTATGGCGATAGACACTCAACAGTATAGAGAAGCCATTGGTACCTATAATCTTCGTAAATGTCTGATCAAAATCATTGTACATGCTCCTGGTCACCACGATAACTTTGTGAATGCTTTCACTCTACTGTCTCTCATAATTGTTTCATTCTTGTGTAAATCATACTATAATCTTAGGCATATCTTTACAATTTTATGCAAATTACTTGACTGTGACATTCATCCAAATCCAGGGCCTGCAGATACCTTCACTCAAAAATCCCTCAAAATTTTTCATGCTAACGTACGTAGTTTGAAAAGTTCAGGCAAACTCGACGAACTCTATCTTCTGGCTGATTCCGAAAAAAATTGACATTCTCACTTTGTCCGAAACATGGCTCGATAGCAGCGTTCCAAGTGAATTGTTGTTCATAGAGGGCTTTGGCATGCCCATTCGGAGGGATAGGACTGCAGGACCCCGGAGGTGGAGTAGCTGTTTACACGAGGGACTGGCTACCCTGTTCCCGTCGTGCCGACTTGGAATCAACAACCAGTGAATGTTTGTGGGTGGAATTCCGACTCAACTTTGGTTTAGTTTTATTAGGGGTGTATTATCGACAACCTGGTCAGTGTGCCGCTGAAAGACACTTATTCCTCAGTGACCTTGATCACTCAATCACTAGTGCTCGTGAATGTAACCCTAAAACACTCATTATAGCTGGTGATTTTAACGACAGGTGTAGGTCTTGGGATTCTGACCACTCGGAAAGTGACCTGGGTCTGGATTTGGTAAATCTCGTATCTTACAATAACTTATTCCAATTAATATCGGGTCCCACCCGTATAAATGACTTGACAGAGAGTCTTCTCGATTTAATTATTACCGATTCACCCGGTTATATCTTGAATTGTGGAATTTTGCCTCCGATCTCTACGTCTGACCATTCGGTTGTATTTTGCACGATTTCTACTTCTCATCGCATAGACTGCCCCTTCAAACGTAAAATCTGGGATTACAAGAGAGCAGATTTTGAAAACTTAAGTAATGCTGCCCTTAATGCCCCATTTGACACAGGTTTCGAAACTTTTGATGACATTAATGACATGGTGTTTTACTGGACAAATCTCTTCACTGATCTCTGCAATCAATTTATCCCTTCTCGTGATATTCTCTTCAGGCCGAAAGATAGGCCATGGGTTACATGTAAGATAAAAAAAAGTTACTCAGACAAAGGGATCGCGCAGGGAGACGTTTCATGCGACACAGCAGCAAAATTCGCCCTTTTAGGCTCTCTGAAACTCGTAACATTGAACGACTTTTCACCTTTTATAAGCGCAAACGTAACATAGCTGTCAATGCCCTCCGTTCTTCAATGAAATCGTATTTTTCCAAAATTCGCACTGAACTCGACTCAAAAGATATTAATCCCAAGAAATGGTGGAACCTTAGTAAAATCTACTTGGCTCCAAGTTTCACCAATCGATACCTCCCCTTCTTGAAAATGATACAGATATTTCTAGTAATGTGGACAAATGTGAAATCTTCAATAAGTATTTTGCCAATTAATGTAAATTACCTCATAAAGATAATCCTATGCCATTGCCTGAGTTCTTCTACCGAACTGAGGCTCGTCTAAACTCTTTTCAAGTTGATGAGATTAGTGTGAAAAAAGTTTTACAATCATTAAGGACTAGCTCCGCAACTGGTCCTGATGGCATTGGAAACATGATTTTGAAGAATACCGCTTCCGGCATCAGTCCTTCCCTTACAGAACTATTTAACCATTCCCTGCGCACTTCCTCCTTTCCGGATTATTGGGAAAAGTGTAATGTATGTCCATTGTTCAAAAAGAACGACAAGCAAACAAAAAGCAATCACAGACCCATCACTTTACTCTGCAATGTCTCTAAAGTTTTCGAACGCTTAATTTATTATGTCTTGTATGAGTACTTCATGCGTTATGAAGTATTGACCTCTAGAAATTCCGGGTTTCGGTCTAACGACTCAACAATAAATCAACTTCTCAAAATCCTTCATGACATATATAATGGTCTTGAACTGCAAAAAGAAGCTAGGATGGTTTTCCTTGATATCAGTAAAGCGTTCGACCGTGTCTGGCACGTGGGTCTACTTTTTAAATTAAGGCAGCTCGGTATCGAGGAGCCGCTTCTGAAACTTATCAGTAGCTATCTAACCAATCGTCATCAGTGTGTAGCAATCGGGGGCCAGACGCCATCTATGCTTCCTATTGAGGCAGGGGTGTCCCAGGGCTCTATCCTTGGGCCCCTACTGTTCTTAGTTTTCATAAATGATATTACTGTTGGCATCTCTTGTGACATCAAACTGTTCGCTGATGACACCAGCATATTAGAGATCATATTTGACCCTGCCACTTCTGGTAGGCGTATAAATACTGACCTTGAAAGAATCTTTGTTTGGGGCAAACAGTGGAAAGTTACATTTAATGCAACTAAGTCTCTAGCCCTCTCGTTTTCAGCTAAACACAACAAACCTGATCATCCACCTTTATTTCTTGGCGTATCTTTAATCTCGGAAGGTTTAAATCATACTCATCTAGGAATTACCCTTTCTCATAATTTGAAATGGAATGCTCACATAATTAGAATCATTGTCAAAGCGAGGAAACGCCTAACTTTATTTTTTAGACTTAAATATAGATTATTGTGTAACACCTTATAGTCAAACTATACAAAGCCATGATACGCCCTATTCTGGAATATGGATGCGTCCCATTTGATAATTGCACGATGGACCTGACAAATTCACTTGAATCTGTTCAGTATGAAGCGGCACGCATTTGTTTGGGTGCACTTAAACGTACTCCTCGACATTTACTTCTTAACGAATTAGGTTGGCCAACTATGGCCAGAAGGCGCCAATACTACAAACTGATTCTGTTTTACAAAATGGTTAACAGGCTAAAGCCTGCTTATCTTTCGGATCTGGTCCCACTTGATGCCGTTCATCCAACCTTCCATCTTCGCAACCGCCGGAGTTTGAGACAAAGAAAATTTACATCAAATCGTTTTGGCAATTCTTTGATTCCCTCTGCTATTAAACTTTGGAACGACCTTCCGGACGATATAAAGCAATCTACTTCACTTGCTCAATTCAAATCTAAACTAAAAAGTACTCTTCTGTCCGTTGATCCTGTCCCAGGTCGCTACTCGCATGGCAAAATATTTCCCAATATTATACATACAGAACTACGTTTGGATTGCTGTCGTCTTAATTCTCATCTTCATAGACTAAATATTCTTCTGCCTGCTGCATGTAATTGCTCATACCCCAATGAAAGTACATACCATTTCTTCCTCAAATGCCCCCCGTTTTCATACCATAGAGTATCCTTGTTGCGAAAGGTTTGCAATATGTTGGCACCAGGAGTCAATCCAAGCGTAGTTGTTCATTAAGCAGGTGATATAGTGCTTACGTATATGACTCATGGTAATGACAATCTTTCGTCAAGCGACAACTTAGATATTTTTGATTCTGTCCAAGACTTTATTATAGGGACTTGATACAAGACGGTTTATACCTTGAGTTGGTACGAGATGAATATTATGTTAGTATACTGACCAATTTATTTGTCCTCGGATGTCGTTTTGTCCTGTGTGTTTTGTACATATGATTGTGTGTCTCTCTGTGTCTGGAGGGCCATTCATTTAGTATTGTTGTACTACTTGGTAATCCAGGTGAAATAAATATGTTTAAAATAAAAAAATGATAAATACTATAATCATGAATAAGTAAATATCAC
Source organism: Hermodice carunculata (assembly GCA_964020975.1). Taxonomy (NCBI): domain Eukaryota; kingdom Metazoa; phylum Annelida; class Polychaeta; order Eunicida; family Amphinomidae; genus Hermodice; species Hermodice carunculata. The sequence continues at coordinate 1,249,988 of CAXHWN010000019.1, read as the reverse complement.
GATATCAGGATAAACCTTTTACCAAATCTTCAATGAGCTTCATCTGCATCCTTTATAAAAAAAGTCCAAACAAGTCCTCTGTGTTTAAAATATAACACGTCCCTTCTTAAGCAAGTCAATGAATCGTAACATTGTTGACCACTCAGCTGACTCCCAGGTATAAATAAACATCATGATTGACTTTACAAAGGACATCCATGCCACCATATGATTCGTTTGTATCATCTTTATGCCTGGGAAGACATGTGCCAAACAAAGGTCTGCATATCTCTGTGAATGAAACCCAATAATTGGATCATTGATCCGTAACACAGTTGATATGCTTAAATCAGCGAAAAAGTTATTTGTAACGTAGTTGATCTTATGTTTGTCTCCAAAGAATGAACAATTATGACGGTGATATCAGGATAGATATACTACCAAATGATGTACAAGATTCACTTGTTTTCTTCACAAAAAATATAGTCCAACTTAATCCTCTGTGTTTTAAATAAAACGCATCACTGCATCAAGTTAGTGAATCGTAACATAGTTGACCACACAGCTGACTTCAAAGCATGAATAAACATCATGATTGACTTCACAAAAGACACCCATTCCACCATATTATTTGTTTGTTTCATCTGTATTCTTTGGAAGACCTGATTCCAAATAAAAGTCTGCATATCCCTATGAATGAGGCCCTTACTGTCGGATCGGTGATGCGTATCATAGTTGATGTGCTTGAATGAGTAGCGATATATATAACTTGATACTATGTAGTTCCAACAGCAAATCAGCTCTGTTGTATAGTGCAACATGTCACACAAGACCTTGTGAGTGTACACCCTTGGTAACAGGGTAATGTGACACATTTTGTTTTTCTGTATTTTTGTTTCCCAAAGTTGCCCTTAATCTTGGATCATTCTTAATGGTGGCCACCATTGGTTAGCACAACGATACTTTTCTGTACACTGCAAGAGACAGTGTGGGTCGGTCATCACGCAATCATATAGCTCCAGCTAGGAACCCAACTCATTGTTATTGTTGGCGGTTCTTATTAACCTTTGGCTTTATCCCCTACTTTGTGCCATATTACATTGTAAACCCATGGCCTATGTGATGTTGTCGACCATATCCCATGGGTATGACTACTTTTTACCATTTTTGTAAAATCAGAAATATGCTTTTCCAAATATGGCAGGAATCAATTCTATATTTGGTATGACTATGGGTCAAAGGTCAACTCATTTCTTCATCACCACTGAAGACTTCAAAGGGAGCCCCGCCAGCCATCATTATTCAACAGCTGAGCGGGCACAAAAATATGCAGTCCGTGAACAATTATGCAACAGCAAGCAAAAATTAACAGCACGCCATGTGCAACATTTTCCAGGGAAATTCTTCTTCTTTTCAGAGACCTCTAACACCTGTCCAAAAACACTCCCCCGACCCGGTCTTCATCGCTTGTCCCAGCTGACGTGGCAGGTAGCCATCGCACGGTGCCTTCGGGCAATACTTTGGAACGTTTGCTGGCACAACATTGCGAGGCAACGTTATGTTCCAATTCTCCTCTCTACCAAATTAATTTCGTATAGAAATAATAAAAAAGTAACTTTTGGTCGAGATTTTGGGCTGAAGCGACGGCTATTCAAAAAAAAAAAAAAAAAAAAAAAAAAAAAAAATATCCGCCATTAGGCCTGTGGTCGACCGCTTTTCTTTGTTGCTTAAATCTTATATTCACACACGCGGAATGACTGTGGCAAAGTCCGATGCAATGTAGTGAAATAAAATGGTACAAGTGATATAAATTGTCTTTATTTTTGGTGTTTCTTTATGGACCGTAGGGGATAAATACAAAATAACACTCGTCGTTAATCTGTCTAAACCAAATCCCCCCAGTGATTTGCCTGCCTGCGCGCCTGATCACCTGCCCGCGGGTAATATAGTCGGTTAATAACAACCGCCAATAAGAATGGGTTGGGTTCCCTGGAGCCAGCAATCATAGTGAATTGGAATATCTAATCATGATGTTATAGGCCTACGTTCGAAACTACTGTAGGGGCCTATATCAACAATATCCACAGGTCAACGTGCCTGTGTGCCAATGAGGCCCAGCTGCACTGCAGATACAGGGAAATTCATAACTTTAAAGGACATTATGCCTACCCATAGCTTCCCATCCTGATGTTGAACTAAACAAAGTTGGTCAAGGTATCGTGACCTAATTTGGCAACAAAGGCATATCCTGGTATTCTATGAAATGAGTCGCGCGCGTGATTGCCGATGAGAGGTGGCCACAGAACTTCGGTGACTACATGTAGATCTTGAAAGTAGATTATTGGCACCAGTGAGGTACATTCGAAGCACTAAATTTAATCTTACCAACACACTTGCAGAGATTTAATTTCCCAAACATGGCTAACTTTAGACAGACAATTTTACTCTCCGTTATGTGTGAACTTTTTTTTTACTGCAAAAATGTCTCTTACTCGTCACAGTGCCGGAATACCGAATTGACTCAAATTTAATTCTGTGGTAAAAAAAACGATCAAAATTTCAGGCATTTTCGATTCTCATTCAAGAAGGGCTGGTACCCCCAAGCCGATTCTCAGAAGCAGCTTGATGTCCTGAACTAGATTTATCCATGCTCTCTATCCACTATAAAAGCAAGCAAAAACTAGTATGTCACGGTAAACGTAAAAAGCTGATGAACTATTTTTCTTGCCAAAAAATCATTTCTCACCAAAGAATTGTTATAGTTACATTCAAGGTCGTCCCTGATCAGGAATTCAGTTGGCATAACGACCTTGGCTTCAACACTGTAGAGGTCATATATAAAAAGGTAAAAGATGTGCCATTTTTTTTTTATCAAACAAAAAATCAACTATCAAATCACGGAAGAATAAAGTTTTAGAGAAAATGTATCAGGCCCTGTTGGCTGTTTAAGTCGTGACCTCAACATGAAGCTCATGGTCATTTTCATGACTTGCATCGAGATCTTGGCGCTACTTGCACAAGATTTGTTAAAAATCAAAAGTGAATGGCAGCGGCAATTTGAAGCATATATTAGGCCTACGCTGTTACGAGCACACAAAAACAGATATAAACAAATGAATTCCAATGCCGCACTACCCCTTCTTCACCATAGGGGAGGCTTAATTAGGGGCAGAGGAACGTTATGATTCGCTATGAACAATCCAGTCTCACAGTCGTAAAAATGCGTTTGGACTGCATTAGTAGCATTTTTACCTTTCTAAGGCCAGTCACCAGCATCTATTTCCCACGCATGCCACCTAAGTGCCCGGATGTAAGACATCGTCTGCTTCAATGATTAAAGAGATAATTCTATAGTCAAAGTAGCACTTAAGAATTAATACGCGATATCTTAAATCGATTAAGTGCCACTGAAAAGATAGCGCGGTGTATGCATTCAATATCTGCAGCAGATGTTGTTTCTGATGGAGACCAATACTCGGTCAGTTACATACGATTTTTTTCAAACTGAACCTTGCATCAGGTGCGTTGTATTTATACATAAAATGCATGGTTCTGTGTTGTCAATTTGTCTGTTGCTCACCAGGAGTCAGCTCCGTACAGCCGTTAAAAAAAAAACAAACAAACAAACAAAAAAAAACTGCTTTTCTTTAAAAAAATTGATCCAAAATTGAATGCTTCAATCATCTACTTTTATTGCACAATTTTGGTTTCCCTGTGAATATTACTGAAAAAAATATTATGGGCTTATAGATACAGCAAGATTTATAAAGAAATGTATGAGTTTTTAATTCTTTAGTACATCCTTAATGTGAAACATTCTCAGTGAAAATTACAGAGGGAATTCGCATCCATTAGCAGAGCAGGCAAAACTTTAATTGGCGCAAGGCGCCAAAGAAATTTGTTGACTCAGTAATATTTTGACCAGGAAAGTAATAGGTCTGTAACCCACACAGTATGTTTCAGCTTGGAATATAGAATACATGCTGTGTGCTTGTTGTCGGGAAGAAAACAGTTTGCACTGATCATATCTATTTTGTCTTGCAGACGAGGCAGGCTGGTGCAGGGTCATGCCTCCTGCTGACTGCTACCTTAAGGCAACCTGGCGAATATGTCGCACATCTTGTTATAACTTCAGAGTGCGGTTTCCAAACGCCCCGGAAGGCAAGTGCTTTTCTTTTATTCATTTTATGTGGCAGTTAGTTTTACCATTCAGTCGTATCGCGATCATAATTTTCAAAATTGTAAGGTGTGTGGCTTTTTTGCACGAGCAGATTTGGTCACAAAGGAGGCTTCAGATACAGATCTTTTACTCAATCTTGTTCAGTGCTGGTGTACCTTTTTACACGCCAAATCTTCATTCACACCCTTAATCAAATATATATATATATATATATATATATATATATATATATATATATATATATATACGCGTATGTAAAGCATTCTTCACTTGTGTATTGAACATTTTTATGGCCGTGGACATTAAAAAAGAGACAGAGATCACGATAAAGACAGATCTGCACGTGTTGAATCTGACCGTAGTATTTTCTCATTGAGATTTGTCTCGCTCAAATAGCTCACATTTTAAAGTACAAAATAATACTTTCAAATGTTATATAGCATCACGCTGCAGTCAATGTAGGCCTACTAGTCATGCATAAATATATGGATTTTTTCACATACACAGGGTGCCAGTTTGGCGATAAACGAAGCTGGTGTTCAAATTATTACCTGGAGGAACGATGTCACCGCTTTCGGGAACTTTGTTGTTATTCCTGTCGATACAGAAAATGAGGTAGTTATGTGGACATGTGAAAAAAAGTAAAGACACGATTTGCGTAAATAGTGACGTGGCCGCGGATGCAAAACCACATGTGATATATCGATCTCGAAATACACACTTTATTCACTGGAGAGTCGCATGGATATTATATGAATGTTAAAAACTTGCCTATCAAGTTGTCTCGATCGGCGCAGACGTGTTTGTGATGACGTACTGACGCTTCACATCATCATAATGGTGTAAAACTGTGCTTCCAATACAGAAAGGGGAGCGTCACATGATGAAAAATGAATGATACGCTGGGCGTTCAATAACCACCTTTACAGAAGACATTCGGGTCACTGGAAGATAGAACCAGTGAGGACTTCGCGCAGGTCGCAAAAAGAGTCATGATGAAGGTCAGATCGAGATCGAAGCTGGTAAGATCACCTGCGCAGGCGCAGGTGCGGTTTTTACACACTGTAAGAATGGCTTGTGCCAAACAATATTTCTGTATCTATTCCTTTCTCGGTCTGCTGCCCCTGGGATGTAATTGGAAAGTATAAAAAAGGAAAAACAAACTCGATTTGATGCAAACCTGGCTGATGGGGCTAGATCTCAGGATTCACACAAACCAGATTATATCTGCTGGAGGGGGGGGGGATTTGAATGTAAAGCGGACGTCTTCCTTGTTTATCTCTGTATGTTTTTTTCCTTTTATTTTCAACGTGACGCATTATTTTAGAAAAGAGAGAACAAAACTATTGTTCAAGTTGCGTGATGGGATATAGAATTCATGACGGGTACAAATTTTTCATAATGTTTTTCTAAAGTATGATTCAAAGAGCATACAAGGAAGATGGGTCTACATGTATGGTTTTCGTGCATGGTACAATGCAAGACCCCATATAAATAAATGAAAAAGTCTGGAAAGGAACAAAAAACCAAGTTGATCTAGAGCTGACTGAGATACACTTTTGTAATACTGTGAAAGCGTCCGTTGTTCGGTCCCTACAAGGAGATGGTAAAGCATATTAGTCACTTTTGTCAACTACACGCCAATCGCTTTGTGTGGTCTTCAGTCCTGCATTGCGCATCAATATTGCAAGAATTGTTGCATAGAACAAAAGGCTGGGCCAATAGTATTGGGTTGTGTACTGTACGATTCTATCTCATATCAGAGGCACTGATAATATGCAGGCCTACATAACGAGAGATTGCAAGGGAACGAGGGTAAAGTGACATGCACATCAGTGATGTGTGTGTGTTTTTGTACAAATTATGATCTGATTAGTAATTTAATTATCATTCAGTATGGAAGGGAACTCTAGGTTGAGTATCCTTACGAAGACGAATTCAGATATAATTACCTGAAGTACAGTACAGGAAATTAAAGACAAATGAGGGCAAGAATTTGAAAATAGTTCAAAGGTGTGTTGTGTCGAAATGAACAAAGAATAGCTTTCAGAACTATAAAAAAAATTGCTTCCAAGCAAATCTGTCTGTGTGCCTTCAAAGGTTGAAAATATTAAATGCTAAAACATTGTTCCATTGGTACTTCACATTCCAATAAGCTAATGGCTGGATTGATATTTCAAAGTCCAAATGGCCTTGATATTTGACCTTTAGAAGTCACACGTAAATTGCAAACATGTACAGTGTTACAATACCTACAATTTAAACTCAACATGAACCAAATCAGATGAAAATTGATCAAGTTATGGCTAGATGAAACTTTTAAAGGGCCGAATGACCTTGACCTTTGACCTTTAAAGGTTATATATTCATTACAAAAATATGCAGTGTTGCAATATCTACCATTTGGGTCCGAATGATTAGAATTTGATGGAAACTGGCTGAGTTATGACTAGATGAAAATTTCAATGGTCCAAATGACCTTGACTTTTGCGTTTTAGAGGGCACATGTATATTATAAAATGTGCAGTGTTACAATAGCTACTATTTGAGCACAACATGATCAAAATTGGATAAAAATTGACCAAGTAATGGCTAGAAGAAAATTTCAAATGACCTTGACATTTGACCTAGAGGTTAGAGGTTACATGTAAATTACAAAAATGTTCAGTGTTACAATAGCTACAATTTGAACCAAACATGTTCAAAATTGGATAAAAATGTATTGAGTTATGGCTAGAAGAAAATCTCAAAGGTCTACATGACCTTGACCTTTGACTTTTAGAGGTCACATGTAGATTACAAAAACGTGTAGTGTTACAATAGCTACAATCTGAGTACACCTATTTCTGGCTAGGTAAAAATATCAAAGGTCCAATTGACCTGATCTTTGACCTTTGGAGGTCACATGTATATGACAAAAATGTTCAGTGTTACAATAGCAACAATTTGAGCACAACGTGATCAAATTTGATAAAAATTGATCGAGTTACGGCTGAATGAAATTCAAAGGCCCAAATGACCTAGATCTTTGACCTTTAGAGGTCACATGTAAATTACAAAAAATGTGCAGTGTTACAAGCATATTAATTGAAGTTGGATTGGTTACCTGTACCTTTGATAGTTTTGAGGTATTCAAGATTTAAATTTTCAAATGGCCCTAATATGCATGCTTTTAAAAAACTCAAGACTTCACATATGGAAGTATAATCTTGCCAAGTTTGGAGTTTCTACATATAATACTTTTCGAATGAAAAGTCTGACAAATTTGCCTGTAAAGAAAGAAAAGAGAGAGAGAGAGAGAGAGAGAGAGAGAGAGAAGAGAGAGAGAGAGAGAGAGAGAGAGAGAGAGAGAGAGAGATGAGAGAGAGAGAGAGAGAGAGAGAGAGAGAGAGGAGAGAGAGAGAGAGAGAGAGAGAGAGAGAGAGATGAGGAGAGAGAGAGAGAGAATATGTCTATGTTGGCACACAGACATCATATAAGAACGATCACATAGGCGACATGATAAGCGACAGGTACACAAAGATATCTGCAAGACAAAACAATCCGTAGCAATATGGACAACTCAACACTGATTGATTCGTTTTTGTAATATTCTCTTAGAAGGCAAGTGGTGAAACAATGGTCATTGTGATGAATCTGGCAGTGTGTCTTGGATCTTTCCCGCTCAATTTACGCAAAAGGTTTGGACGTAAAATGTTGTCTGCTGCAATTTTTTACCCCATGTCTTATGGGCCGACTGGGTATTGTCGATGTAATGTATGTGCGTGCATAGGTCTGTCCGTCCTTTACCCTTGCAGACGCAGTACTTTTTGAACAAATGGAGGGGTTTTTTTTTATGAAACCTGTTAGTACTGAGTTTGACATTCAGCAACCTTGATCTGTTCACAGGATCACCAGGGGTCGTCATGTGTTGCATTTGGGGACGCAATATAACGTTTGAACCATCTATGCCACTATCATGAAACTTGTACTGTAGCAACATCCTATTTGATGCTTGACCAGGCTCGAGATTCCGCTATCTTGACCTGTTTTCAAGGCCATCAGGGGTCATCTCTGGTGGAGGAGGTCTTAAGGTCGGAACGACCTAGCATGTCCCAGGTCAACAGTTGTCCCTGGCGTGCATGCCCAACCCGCACATAGGTACATGTAAGCTGTTGCCTCAGTTTTATTAAAATCAAGAAAGGGTTATATAACCAGCAAATAAAGCACTATGACATGGACCGGGTTGGATACATGAATGACTTAATATCCGGCCGTCAGTTTAGTATTATCATGATTATAGTCAAAATTCCATTGCAGTTCATAAGCATCCCTCAATAAGTGTCATAAATTACTAACAATAATTTGTGAAATGATGCTTCCACAGTCTCGCGATGAAGGCCTTTATTGAGACAGTTTTAGTCAAGTGGGGAGATAGGCGTATTCTTCATGGCCGTGAGCAGCTTCTGTTTCAGCGGTGTGACCATTTTGGCCGTACCCTATCGCTACAAACATTCTCCGCAAATATTCAGATGCTGTTGAGGTGCAAACGACGTGCATAAAATAATGAAGGCAACATAATTTTATTGTACAACTGAATTCGTTTTCAGTTAGCTAAAAAGTCCACATTTTGTAGATATCTTCATCATAAAATACCATCTAAATATTTATCATTTTCACCTATTATTAATCGAAGGTTTCTTCGAAATAATTTATTGACGATTCTGTCCGCTGGGAGGTAGCTCAGCCGTATAAAAGAAGCTGCAAACCGCTCATTTTGCGAAGTTCACAAAGAAATGCATTGGAAATTCAGAAAAGGAGGCAGTTAGAAGGAGTATTGCTACTTTGCTCTCTTAGTAACGCCCATGATAATGGATGTGAACCGTTTGTGAATTCCCAACCTGAACCGACAGCACAGCCAGTTTTTGAGCGAACAAATGTGTTAAGGTTGCCTGCAAAGTAGACCAAGTTCCATGTTTCTAAACTTGGTATGCCCTTCTTTGACAGGATTTTATTTCTAGTAAGGGAAACAGAACTATACTGTGACTCTCCCCCTAGACTGAGACAATCAGGAAGTTCATAATTGTCGCCTAGACCACTAACTGGTCCCTGATGTACTGAAGCCTGTTACCATAGTAACCATACTCAGCCAATTAGAAACTGAGTCATTTTTCCAACGCTAAAACAGTGACCTTGTCAAAGAAAGGCAGACCCCAGCGGAGTACACAAAATACGCAGCTTGGGTCTGCTTTGGAGGCAAGTGTCAAGGAAACCATAGAGACTTTCAAAAAACAGTGTAAAACTCTGCTTATCAATAGCTCCATTGCAGTTCCAGACTATTTACATCAAGCGTGTGGTGTTTTCACCGTACTGCCATCGTGGTGTGAAATAGACACTGCCTTTTGCATCCTTTACACAATATAAATACAGGTTTTGTGGAGTTTCTTGTGAATCAGATACATTCTTTGCAGATGTTGTTACCTGTGCCCACTCAAACTGGCTCACAGTAAATTTTTACCAAATGTTTGACAAGCTCTCTGTGGAAACTGCCGGTTTGTTATCGGCGAAGCCGGGAACTTGGCTCCCCGGACCCAGAGCTTTTGAAACAGTTGTCTCAAAAGACTAGTTTTCCCGAACGTTTGACCTGAGCCTGGAGATATGTAGGTCACCAGATGGCACCACCAACTGAAGAAAAATTCTTGCTTAACAACTTCTGCAATAACAGCAGGTTTGGCGGGCGCAGTTACGGTCGGTATCTGACACAATTCAAATGTTTGTTCTAAGCATACGGTACCTATTGACTAAATCCTGCCTCCGCAATGCACTGCTCTGAGCATGAGCAAAGGTGTGACAAGTCCTAAACAACACATTAGCCAAACTAATATTTCAGGGGAACGCTGCTCTCACCCTGGGCCAAGGCTGCGTAGTTACGTTCTTTCAAATACACCTTTTTGTCGATGAATTCTGATAAACGTTAGTTTGATGTGAAAATTATTGTCTGCTTAAAGTATACCGTAAAATTTGATGATTTTCATGCAGACAGTAATTATTGGGCTATATATTCCTTTGCTATTTTAGGTTTGTTGTTCCGCTAAACTGGGTTGGCATGTTGCACTACTCATGCTCAGAAGAAATGCATTGTCGACGTAGACTTGTACGAATTGGCGACTCCATCAATACAGTTATGAAATTTAAATTTTTAATGGCTGTGCGAAATACCCAAACATTAGAATTAAGTATATATTGTGGATTTTTTTTTCTTAAATTGCGCTCAAGCAAAACGAGAAAAAAATGTAAGAAACTTGCGTTTTCTTCCTTTAAGCATATGGTACAAATATGTGATGAAAACTTTTTCATGGAAATAACTCTGTCGTGTGGTTTGCAAGACACAGACAATAAAGCTGCAAGTCTGATAAGGCTAGGAATTTTGTTGGATCACTGGGCGCTCAATTTGTAGTATATTTGCGGAAATCAGGTTATTGCATGTTCATATTTTTAATTTTATATTTGTTTAAAATGGGTAGAGTCAAAATATGTTGATGAGAAAAACTCTTCAACCTGTCCCCTATTTTACAATCAAGAGATAATGTACATTTTCATGTCTGAACTATTATTTTTATAAACACTGCCACTCTTTATTTATTTTTTCTTTTCTTCCCAAGGAAGGAGGCACATATTTAGTAGGTTCAGGTGCCCGTCGAATATAGGTCAGAAAGAAGACATATAATCAGTTTGGGAGAGGTCGCTTTGCCAGCAGGGCTAGGATATGTGTTCCTGTCGCTTGTGTAGTTGGACTTGCAGTCTTATAATAGCAAGGCTAAGTTGGCTGTAGCTGGGGGTAATCGTGGTAGGTCCGACAATGTCCTAAATTAGGACTTTCTACCATGAACTATCAATGCCCTACAGTTCAGGCACTGCCTAAATTTGTATATTTACCGGTAACGTAACGAGTTAGTTCAATGTTCAGTTAACCTGTTGTCTGACAGATATATTCCCACCAAAATACTTTTGCAGTGGGACCCGAATGTTGCTTATGATTGTTCTATTGGTTATGATTTCTTACTTTAATTCATGACAAGGTATATAAAAGTCTCGTCTTAATGAAGGTGATTTTAGATATTCAGCGCTGCCTGAAGACTTTGTTACTATGCCGTACTACTTTAATATGAAATTGTTATTAACTAATTTGTGCGCGCCATCGGGTGATTGGCAATATATAGTATATCAGTCATCCCTACACAATGGTTGTTAAATTTATATATACAAATATAGATTTTGGGTATTATCACATGCTAAATAGTTTCATCCATTGTCTTTTCAATTATGAGCGTCTGTGACGTACAAAGTGACACAAGTAATTCAGTACAGCTTTGCCAGACGTTTGCCAAAGTTGCATAGTAGTTTAAGTTTCTTAAAATCTTTTGAAGTCCAGACAGATCAAAATATCACTACAGAATCAATATAGTGAAGTGTGCTTCAAATAAATCTGCTGTAATAGTTTAAGTTTCTTAAAATCTTTTGAAGTCCAGACAGATCAAAATATCACTACAGATTCAATAAAGTGAAGTGTGCTTCAAATAAATCTGCTGTAATAGCCAAGCAACAGCGTTTCAATCGATGGTATACGGAGGGCAAAAAATGGTATTTTACCAAGATAAGCCCAGCTTTGAAACTCTTGCTCCTTACGTGTTGTGATCATGGTAAAAAGCAAACTGATGGTCATAAAATAGATTTCAAGCGATATTTTGTAAATATCTGACTAGTAGGGGAAAAGTTGCCATAAATGCTTTTGTTTTTTTACAACGAATTGCAGATTATATGAACAGTTAAACAAAAGCTTATTATATTGGATGGGAGGATGAGAATCATAGAAAACCTGTGAAAATGCCCATGGGTGACGTGCAACTCGCAGACACACCCCCCCCCCCCCGGGGCGGGGGTACTCCCATGTTGGATTGTACTGGGTATGTTTCGCGGGAAAGGCCCCTTTTCATTACTCCCAGGATCAGAAAAGCCCCCCAAAATGTACACAGTTGGATTATAGGGGTAACAATTATTTCAGTGAACTGGAGATATAGGATATAATTAGTAACTTCATTGTGTGTGTGTGGGGGGGGGGGGGGGGTTGTGGGAAGTAAGAATATGCTAATTGTTTAAAATTGGAATGTTGGTCTCCAGAATGCACCTGGATGCACCAATGCAGCACTCCTTTCGACACATTACAGGATTAAGAAAGGGTACCTTTTTACATCAGGTGTAGGTGTCAGGTAAGGAGCGCGGTGCAGGTCCATAGGCGTTTTGCTGGACCTGCAAGATAAATCAAAGGACACGCGAGGCGCAGCCTAGCGTGCCCATTGATTCATCGAGCAGGTTCAGCAAAACGCCTAGGTACCTGCACCAAGTTCCTTACCTATCTTAATGAACATTTCTATTATTTGATCTAACTTAACATCCCACTTATTATCGTATTTGCGTTGTGCATACAATCATTTGGATAGACATTTACAAGGATGCCACATAGAACTTTTTTTGATTGCCATTTCACTCGCATGTGGCAATGCGTAATATCGTCCTGTTCACATGCACCACTGAATCCACCCACCAGCAATGTGTAATGCATTCACATGTAGAACACAAACAGAACCGTCAGTTTTACCTGTCAACCGTGTTAGACTAGTGGTTAGGAGATTGCACGACAGGCAAACAGGTCAGGAAAAACTGCCGCGGTTCGAAGCCCCTTCTTGCCTTCTTAAAGTTCATTTTTTTTGGATAAAAGTGTAAGGAACATTGCAAAATTTCAGTCCGTCATTTCTGGTCTTCAAAAGTAGTACCTCTAAAACAGGAAGTCATTAGTGTGTATAGGAGGTCCACCTTCGTGGAAGTTAAGTTATGGTCTGAAACAATAGAAAACTTCAGCTGGAGGTCCTTCGTGGAAGTTAAGATATGGTGTTAAACAATAGAAAAGTTAATTAAGATTAAGATAGGATATTGTATAAGAATGCCTGCGGCACACACTCACCCTGATGTTGAGTGTGTGTGCCCCCCCCCCCCCCCCCCGCGCTCGCAGACAGGTTACGTTTGGGCTTCATTTGTAACCTGAACTTAACCTCCTCAATATATGTTTACTGTTTTCTTGCCTTGTTATTATGCGATGTGTGCGTGTACTTCATTTCAGAAACGTCTACTGATTGAAGTGAGTATGCTGTTTGTTTGTTTTAACTTTTAGTTTACGGTAAACGCTTGTGTAATATGCGGTTCTGCTGCGCCACAGTTAGCGTAAAAATTGTCACGTGATCATAGTATAATTTACCAGCACAGACACAGTGTACCAGAAAGATGAGAGCGTGATGTGTTGTCGCTACGTTAGTGAATGAGGATGAGGATGATTATCGAAAAGCGAAAGGAGGTAAAAGAATTGACTTAATGAATGCACAAATATTCAGTGTACCCATGCATGGGTCATGCACGAGCTGTAATTGTCAAACAGCTTCTGGTGATCAAGTCGGTTCCCATGATTTTTGTTGCACGTAACGTGGAACTCTTAAATGGGTCACAGGATCCAGCTGTAACTGTCAAGCTGTGTAGCGATTTGTCTATTGTGCAACCTCATTGGACAGACGGATAGAAAAATGTACGTGTAAATGAAACTTAGGTATTTACTTTGTGGTGAAGAGGCCTTATGTAGATACGCGTACAAGACTGAACAGTGGCCTGAAAATTGAAGGAAAGCGTAAAATCTTGCCAACTGATATAATGTTTTCCCGTAGAAGGTTCCCATGGGCCTCAGGTTGGTTAAATGTACACCAGCTTACCCGATTTGGATGATTTATGGATTTATCATAAGTAATTGATAGACTCTCAATTTTATGCAGTAGATGGGTTCACGAAATCTTAAATGCTCCAAAGGTGCACAAGGTTTGTCTCAACTGATCAGATAGTAAGTCATGCTGGAATCTGATGTTCCGTGTCACAAAGAATAGTAAAGTTTTATGAAGTATGCTACAGGCACTGTAATGGTGTTTTTGAGTAAACGATAAACCGCAACGAAAAGTAAACTATGATCTTAAGCATGCGCTTAGCACTATACTGTTTAAGCGCTGTTGTATATAGCGCGAATGTAGATTATGTACACAATAGCCTAGTATATCAATAACTTGATGATAGCTGATGCATTTCAGTCTTAAGGTTTTCTGTGGACACCATGATACAAAAATTTACGTTGGATTTGATGAGTTTAGGGTGATATGTTGAAAATTAAACAAATGATGCAGTTTGGACCTTAGGTATGTCACATGTAAAGAAACAGCGCTTGCATTTCAATAATGTGTGTAGAAATCAGACTACAGACTGGTGCTTCCTTCTGGCTGTACTGCTCCATGTGTCTCCTAAAGGTGAAGGGACCAACAGCGATGTACTTATATTGGGCCAGAAGCCAGTCGAAAATTGGTTGGCTCTCATGGTCTTTTCCTGGTATCCAATAAATTTTGGACTTCAGCGGTATGATGTTCCTCATATTTGGCCCACCAAAATGCTCGTATGAACTCTTCATGTTCACTTTTGGGTCTTTCGTTTGAAAGTTGACATTGATGTTGTCCTGTTGTGTAGATCCTTCGCTGACATTGAACTAAAATCATTATGTTAAGGACAGGTAAGACACCAAAAATAAATCCCACTTTAGTACATCCTAGCTCAAACTGTATTTGCGTTAGGATAACATATCATATATGTGTAATCGTCATACTCCAAAGAATTTATATGGCCCTTATTTGGGTGTCTGTGATGTTAATTGTTGAATAAACAATTGAAAGTTGACCGCAAAGCATCCACCCCATAAATGTCGATATAAGTCACTAATTATTTGTGATAAATTCATAAGTACACTTGCATCTTAATCCTGATATATTGGCAACAAAAAACGATCCTACGATTTTTCATGTTTGCTTTCGTTTTTCTGTTATCCATCCTCAAAGTTTGACTTTTCAATTTTCCCTTTGATTTTCAGGATGTTCATTTTCTTCATTTCATAGAAAAAGAACGAAGCAAAATTTTGCAAATCGTTGAATTTTTTTTGCAGTTCAGACATTACAGAATCAAAAGCCGTTAACCGGATTAAATTTCGCCCAGTCGTTTTCTTGGAATAACCATTCTTAGGTGGGGTTCTCGTTCTATTATCCTTTCTGAGAAAACAAGCTTCAAAGGCCTTTGATGTTGATCATTTGCCTCTGAAACAATATCATTTGCTTAAGTTGAACTGATATTTGTACAAAACGTAGAAACCATCGTCCCTTAACATTTAGGGAGGTTGTCAATCAATTTTTGACCAATCACATGAATAAAAGAGCTTTTGAAGTACAGAAAGCATTATTCAGCGATCTGTCATACGGCGACATCGACAGTCTGGTTTCAAAGCATGACGTCATGGAGGCTGCCCTTCGGGCCCCATACCTCAAGCCTGGCAACAAAAGTTGTGTTGCCTTGCTTCGGTGGGCGGCCTACGGCCGCTCGTGGTCTGTGCACGCATGGCGGGTTTGTCTTCCACCCCCTACCTCTTCATCCCGTTTTTACTTGTATGTACTCCTATCTGGATACTTTATGTAGTTAGCTTGTTAGACTTGTCTGTACACAAGATACTTAGTCAGCTTGTCATTATTTTGTGGTTTTTTTGGCAATGAGTTTCAATTCTCTTTCCCACCTAAATTTTGTAACGTTATTTTGTGTGTTTTCTCTGCTGTTCACGTTTATGGTTATTTCGATGTGTTTATTTGCACTTTTATTTCCTTATCCCCGGGTTTCGATAAAATATTATCATGTACGTGGGTATTGTTGATTAAAGTGTCAGTTTTTTCCCCGCCTGTCTTTGGTGTGCAGGACCACTGGGGTAATCCATCGCGGCACGGCCTTTGAAGGGACATCGTCAGACGATTGCCGCTCCTCTTGAACATTTCAAGTCTCCCTTCGTTAGAACACAAAACAAGCCAGATAACTATAAAGTAAACCACTAAGGCTATGATATGTTAGCATGTTTGCATCTTTTACCTGCCCACAAACATACTTTCGGCATGTCGCCTTTTTTCGCATTGGCGCCCTGATACCGCTCTCCTTTTGCCATGGACCGTTGCTACCTGCAGCCACTTGACAGGCTGTTAAGTATGATTGACGGGTGGCATTGTTCTGTTTGGCGGTTGAAAACCAAAATAATGACACATGGACGTTCGGATGTCCACATGCTTGTGTGGTTTTGGCGTTTTTCTCATATTTCTACAGTAGTTAAAAGCTTGAAATTTTGACAAATAATAGAAAGGACATTCATCTTGTAAAAACCGTTAAAATCTCAAAATCGGCCATGCAAAGGTTTTTGGTGTCTTACCAGTCCTTAATGTCACCCAATTCGATGCCACTACTTTATATCAACCTCCCCCCCCCCCCCCAAAAAAAAACAGAAACCAAAAAAGGAATCACTGTAGCCTCACCAAAGTTTTAGCTTAGATGTGTCTCTCAATCAGCTGTGTACATCTTATGGTTGACCATCATACGTCAACAATTCACATTTTCGACGTCTCCAAAATCGTTTGCCAGATCTACTTCAAAGTAATTAAGGATCTGCCTTTGGTGGGCCTCTAAAAGGTCGGTTCAAATGGTCACACTCCAATAATTTTTTTAGATTTCCGTAGTTAATTTTTGGTTTCTTAATGGAAAATCTTCTCCAAAACCGATTGACCAATTGCTTTGGAATGGTATAGGGAGACTTCTTAGACGCTTGGGACTCAAAGTCGCTAATTTGTTCAACAGAAGGGGCTGCAACTGTTTACAATTTGTCACGAATTTTTGTTGTTATTTTAATATTTGCCACTTCTTCCACAAAAGCATCAATAATATTGCTGTAAAACTTGATGGAAATATAGCATGTGGAAGGTTAAAACAAAGTTGTTCAATGAGTGGTGATGCTCCGGACACCCAAATTTTTAACGACTTTTTTTCATTCGGGTACGTGTCGGTTCAATGCAGGGAGGGGGCGGGGGTGCCATGGTAGTTCACATTTTTGATCTCTTCTCTGAAACCGTCAACCAGGTTCACTTCATACTTCGTGTTGATATACCTTGGGTGGGTCCCTAACAGGTTCTTACAAATGGCCACGCTGCAGTGAATTTTTACAATTTTATTTTCATTCATATTGTCACACCCTAGTGAAAATTTTGATTATTTAGAATACTTTGTCCAGCTTCTGGGAGACTCCCAAAGAAAGACAGTTCTCAAAAACTACTTGACCAATTGCTTTGATATTAAATAGGAACACTTCTGGGGCCCCTTGGACCTTCTTAGTTCACCAGGTAGTGGTACATTTTCTTTTCTATTTTTTAGCTCTGCTGACCAAAGGCCGCAGAGCTTATGCGACCGCTCATGTCTGTCCGTCCGTCCGTCCGTCCGTCCGCCTGTAAACTTTTGCTCGTTAGCGCTATACCGTCCACAGTTTTCAAGTTAGCCCAATATAACTTTCAGGACATATAGGGTGTATGGAAATCTAGTGCCGAGTTCGATAATGGTGGCGCTACCCACATTATTATGTAATATACGGGTCAAAATATAAAAATCTTCTGAACACCCTAGCATCTTTAATTTTTGGCGGAGCTTCACCAAATTTAGTGAGATTGTGGGGGAGGTCAAAGTCTAAGTTGGTAATGATACTAGTGTCGCCACCTATAATTTAAAGGTTGTAAAATTCCATATTTGGAAAAGTACCGGGATTAGACTTGCCAAATTTATATGATATGTAGACCATGGCCAAAGGCAGAATGTTATGTAATATTAGTGACCTTGACCAATTATTGTTAGGTCACCATGCCTGTAAACCTGAAAAGATGATTTTGTAATGGCCGGGTGTTGCTTAGACATCAATGGCAAAGAGAATTGAGCCTCCAGAATTAAATTGCACTTGATTACATTATACATAAAACTGTACTTGGTGACCTGCTTTTTATGTCACTGTAACCCAGTAATTATGGAGTTTGGCACTCGTCCAAGTTAATTGTTTGTCGTCAATAACTTGAAAAGTTATTACCCGATTTGAACAAACAGACTATATATGGAAAGCTGGATGTTGGGCGCATATTTTAAACATAACTTTGTTTTAAATCCAAGTGGCAGTCAAATGGCCAGTTTGAATATTAGAATTATCTTGTGAATGTTCTGCACCCCCCAATTCTTGAGATAGACACATGTAACGCTAAGGAGTTATAAAGTGTATAAAAAATCTTTGTCGACATTAATGTTGGGGGCGCCACCTATATTATATAATATACAGGTCAAAATGTGAAAATCTTGTGACCGCAGTACTGTCCACAGTTTGCAAGTTAGCCCAATATAACTTGCAGGACTTATGGGGGGTATGAGAATCTAGGTTCTTTTCGATATTGGTGGCTTTACCTATAATATTATGCAATATAGGGGTCAAAATACGAAAATCTTGTTAACACTCCAGCATCTTTAATTTGTGGCAGATCGTCACCAAATTTTGGCGGATTGTGGGGGAGGTCAGTTTACGTTGGTAATGATGCTAGTGGCGCCACCTATAACTTGATGGAAATTATGAGCCAAAATGTGTTTTAAGATATTAAATTCCATACCAGGCAGGCCTATTGGCCTCTTGTAGTACATAATCAGGATGTTCTTGATCTTCTGTCCAAAGGTCACTGAGAACATAAAGTTAAACTCACTCATTGTTGTCTTGGTACATACAACAATATTCATGTGAAGTGCCATCTGGTGGACAAATTTTACACAAAGCTTTATATGTTCAGAAGCCACTTGAGGACTCACAGCTTTAAAATGATCAGGTTTAATATAGCCACGATGCCAGCAGAGCATTAGACCCATGGACCTCTTGTTACAATTTTTTGCACCTTTTTGCATTTATGCCCGTGTCTCCCGAACTGCATATCGGGTTCTCTTCAAATTTAGTGTGAATATACCTGGACTCGGATCTCCATCAAATTTAATCACTACATTTTCTAATCAAAAATGCAATTTAAGAAAAATCGCTAAGAGTATATATACATGTTAGCATTATGACAATAGGGATAAGAGCAAATTTGACTTTATTTATATCTTGGTAATGGTGGATCCTAGGCCCATGATTAGTATAAAACGGTAATAGAAAATAGGTGTGGTGTTTCTTTTCGTGTTATCAAACTGATATACTGCCACTTTTCGCTTAAAAATTGCTGACTCCATAACTATATGAGGGAAGACTGACATTACAAAGAGTGACGATGCTTTAAAACAAGGTGGCCTTAATACTATTCGAAATGTTACAGGACCTCTTCAGTGTGCACTTCCAAAGTCAGCTGCGCACAGGACTGTCACAGTCCTCGTTATCAGAGGTGTACTTTATCATGGATCTGGGTTTTTGAACTGAGTGTTTGAACACTGTATGTGTGTGTGTGTGTGTGTGTGTGTGTATGTGTATGTGTGTGTGTGTGTGTGTGTGTGCGCACGACTTCTCTGCATTGGTTTGGTGATCCCACATGGAATGGTTCCTGAATGATATTGTAGGAGCTGATTCCTTTATAACGGTGAAATTGCACATGTTAAGAACAGAATTAGCCACAGTACTTTCACCAAGTAACCAACACATGTAGGCAGCCACCCGGCGGATAAAGAAATCTAGCTCCTCCGAGTTGTCACTTGGTGTCAGCAGAAAATGGTGTGTTATGTCATAAGGTACCATGTGCTGTTGGCTCCATCTGTTGGTAACATGCGGTATTGTAGTCCTACACATGTTCACGTGGGTGTATAATTTATATGCATTAAGGTCATTGGGTCCATTTCTTTCAAATCATGCCTCAATAAAATTTGGTTCCTTGCTTAGGTTTTTTTCATGATACATGTTGTTTGATACTGTTACGGGTTATGCGTTTCCATGCAAAGTTATATCCCAGCTTGCCATTAAAGCGGCCATGTTGGTACCTACATTGAAGCTTCTTTTAAGAACGAGTTCCGTGTGCAGTACCCATGAAATTCCAAGGAAAACCCCGGTGCCTCACAGGCCTGGAATGAGTTCAAGAGGATGGGCAGCCCAGGATCACCGATACAGTGCACATAATTTGCCACTGCGTCTACGTGATTATTAAAAGTGACAGTCAATCGAGGGTGGGCACTTTTGAGATAGCGACGGTTCGTGTTGCACGTAGTTGTATCTACTTTTTTGTCACAGGTGGGGTGCAATAAGTTTAGGGGTATGGCAATAGAGGATGGCGTTACCTTGAATCTAAATCCAGCATTTATCAATCACACGTCAGTATATTCCTGTCACAATATCATGCATAATCTTACTCGTAATGAAATGCAGTATATTTATTTTCTGAGTCAGGGAAATAAACGAGGTGTTAAGGTTAACAGTAATCTATGGGAATCCCTCAGCTGGCCTAAAAGAAATGTTAAAAGAGTCCAAACAGCACTCTGCCACAGTTCTCGTTGCCCTCCTTGTGACGAACGTACATATTATGGACTAGTGAATAGTATGTACACAATACATAAATTGTAAGTAAGCATATACACCAAGACATGTATCACTATAATCTAGCATCTGAAAGAGTATAAAAGAAAATGCAAATTCGACAGAAACTGCCACATTGTACGGAAATATTGTCATGCCATATATGATGTTCATATTTTATAACTGTTGAAGGTGTATATAGTATGGTGTATGTCGAATAATGGATCGGTACGGTTTAGATGTATCTGTTATTTGTTTGTTTTGTTAATAAATCGCAAAATTACGTTTTTCGTGTAGCTATAGTTGTCAACTTGCCAATGTCAAACGAATTTTAAAATATTTATTTCTACCTATGTACTCTGCTTTAATCACCAGTTATGGTTACAGGAATGTATGAAACGCGCGCATAGTTTCTTTATGCGCACGCATCATGCCCACTTGCTTCTCCTGGAGCTGTTGGGAGGGCCTGGTGCCACGGTACGCCTTATTTGGCAAGATGCCCTGGAGGCATTAAAAAAAAGCTTTTATGCTGATTAATATGAATGGTACACAAAGCGCTTGTTATGGTGATAAGTAGGAATGATCCAATATTTTGTGTTGCTTGATAAGAAATGGCCATCGATAATCGATATTTTGTGAGGTCATATGCGATATGATCATCAATATTGTATATTTTTTATGTTACATAAGATATGGCTGTCGACATTGATCAAATGTACAATCGTATTGTCAGGAGTGGCCTTTAACAAAGTTCACTTTTGATTATACGGCAATGCCCCACCCCCAACAAAAGGTGACAAGAATAGCTAGATGAGTATGTTTTAAAATAAGGTAGCAAATTGAATAGAGTACTTCCGTTTCGTATATACCTCTCTTTGTGGCCATGTGGATTGTCTCCTTCTCTGCTAATTTATGGCGGTGTTGTGTGTATCGGATCATTCCTACTTATATCTTTTATGCTGATGTAAAGATAACAAAAACGGTTGTTTTTAGAAACGTGTATATATAAAAAGTCTCACTTTTGTGTGAATTGGTGTATTCATCTCATTACAACCAGTAGCATATATCGCAACAAAATAAATTATTTTCGTGCAATTCCAGTGTGTCTCCTTTGTGTTTGGGCTGGCAGTGCCACTCTATTCATGCATAGCGTTTCTTACAGTATTCTTTGGCTGTGCTGACTTGTTGCAGAGCTTATAAAAAATTTTGACTCCATGGTCCGTCTTTCCGCTTGTCCGTCCATTCATCTGTCCATTAGACTCTTTACATTTTTTGCTTCTACTCAAAAAATGTTGCATGGGATATTTTAATTTTGCACAGGGATGTTTCCAAGGTGTCTTTTAAAAAAATTGCATGGAATATTGTGACACAATACTTGCTCTCTTTTATAAATTACCTTTTTATTTATTTGTTCGTACATTAATGAATTAATTTATGTGTGTATGTATGTATGCATTTGTTAATTTATTTATTATTATTTATTTATTTAATTACTCATTCATTCATTCATTCATTCATTCATTCATTCATTCATTCATTCATTTATTTATTTATTTATTTATTTATTTGGTATTTCATGCGCGGCCACCTGGGTTCATGTAGCTTACATTTTGGCCACCATGTGCCGCTGCCTGCGAGTTTTTCCATTTTTGTCGGTAGGCCATATTCGTGTGTTAATTTTCGACTTGTCCATAACGGAAGGACAGAATTGCATAAAATTTTATGAGAATACAATTTTACTAAAGTATTGCAAGTTTCTGAAAATTATGAGGATTTATTAGTCTTTTGATGAAGTTATGGGATATCAAACGTTTTGACCATGTGTTGATGGCGTATAGCAATACAGTACATATTTTGCAATATTGTCAAAAATGTTGTATCGAATGCTTTGAGTTCACACACATATTTTTCCCAGGTGGGCATCTCCTAACTTTGTGACAGAGATGATGATGATGATGATGATGATGATGATGATGATGATGATGATGATGATGTTAATGATATTTTGGTCATTTTTTTAGATCAAAATTTATTCTCTAGAACTGCTTGACCAACTGCTTTGATATTCCCCACTACGTCACCACGGACATGTAGTTCATATTTTTCCCACCAGATACCGCTGCAGTTTTTCATATGTTTTTAATCAATTTTGTATATTAAAGCTGTTTTGCCTTCTTTCGCCAGAACAGAATTGTCAAAAATTTCGTCAGAATTAAATCTGACAAAAGATAAAGCAGATTTGAGAAAATGATGGAATTTCAATCTTTGTGACGAAGTACCGGCACGTGCTACCACTGTACAAGTATGCACACCGGTGGCAGCAGTACGGAGCATATGTTGCAGTATTAAAAATGTCGTATGGTATGCTTTGCACGTAGATGTTGCACGGTGGACCTCCACAAAATTTGTAAAGGAAGTGATGCAAGAATCATGCATGCTGTCATGGGACAATGTTTGTGTTCAATAGAATGCAAGTTTTTTTTACCCTGATTGAGCAAATCTGACATTTTGAATTATGTCTTCGTAATGATGCATACTAGGCCCATTGGAAAGTACCTGTAGGTTTCTTTAGCGTCGTTAATCTTGGCTTTGTGTGACCTTAAAAGGCCAAACTGAAATACTGGCTTATGCCTTGGTGTTGGTGGATCCTAGGTCCAGTTGCTATTGAACATAAATAGGAAAGTACCTGACTTACATATTGGCTCATATGTTGCTAATACAGTACATATATAGATAAGTAAAACCTACACTTGAAGGAACAGCAGACTCCAGTCAGCAGAGCACAAAATCAAAATGAGCCTCTTGTTTATAAGAATCAGTTGAATGTTACAACGGACAACGTTTCAAGAGATTGGTAATAATTGTATTAAAACACAAGTACTTTTGGGCCCCTTTGATCAGCTGACCTTGTATGCACATATTGAATGGGTCTTGTAACCTATGGAAGTGAGTGAAGTATACTTTTCTTGAGGACTACTATGCACAAATATCAAGATGCTTACACAGCATGCAAAGTCTTAGCTAAGATAGGTCCAAGCCCGAACAATTTTCAAGTTCTAAAATACACAGTAACTTCCACGAAGGTGGCACTGTAAAATTGGGAACGAAGTGTAAATGTGGCCCACATAGAAAACCACTAGCATTAAAGTTCTGGCTGAAGTAGTTCTCAAGTTGTCACGTGAACAGTTAATTTCAGTAAATGTCTCAGTGACCTTAGAAGTATTGTCAAGGTCACCAATACATTGTGCAAGTCTTGTCCTTGTACTCAGGTGTGTCCCTGTGCAATTTCAAATCAGTTCGCACCTCGCTTTTGGAGAAAATGATATTTAAGGATTTAGCAAAAAAATGAACTAGATAACTTTTTTGGCGACCTGACTACTTAGTATTTGAACAGACTCAATGGATGTCCACCAACCCAAAGTATTTCCCGCCAAGTTTGAAGTGAATCTGAAAAATTAGACACATTCAACTGGGCCGTGTCGATCATGGCGTTCACGCATACTAGCCTCCATTGAACTATTCTTTAAAAGAATGGAAATTTAGTGCAGTTTGTGTGTGCGTTTCCCATTTTCGGTTGAGTGATTGATGCCGAAGGTTGCTGGCTCAAGACCAGGCTGTTCGATGGTCACACATCATAGTAACAATGGCTTTAGGATCTACCAATACCAAGAAGATATCAGGCAGTATGTCAGACATGTTGCGTCAGGAAAAAATACACTCGAATTCTTCTTAACACTACATGTACATCTACCACAGGTCAGAGGATGCATTAATCATCATCATCATCATCATCATCATCATCATCATCATCATCATCATCATCATCATCATCATCATCATCATCATCATCATCATCATCATCATCATCATGCACTATATTTCTGCTATGTACTTGTACCGACACATAATCCCAAAGCTCGATATTCGACAATGAACACAATCCCATTATTTACACAACATTGCATTATATTTCGTAAGATTATATTCTCATAACTTTTCAAAAAGAAATGTGCAAATGTGCTATGCCGTTCTGGAGTAAAAATATGAAAATAGCCTTTAACTCATTCCATACTAGTCCCTGATTTTTCTGTATATTTACCTAGATTTAAGACGACAATTGCATATTTAAATTATTGAAAAGAGCTTTTGTTCAAGTACCAACATGCCTATAGTCTTAAGTCAGTGGTTCTGGCACTGCCTGACAAGTCATGCTGCAGCTGCCGCAAGGGCAGCTGCAGCATGACTCGCCAGACAGTGCCCAAAGGGTTTTTTTTGGCATTGTTAATTTTGACCTTGAGAGCTCGAAATGGCATATTGGCAATAATTAAAGTTTTGTTCAACTATTGGAAAGGACGAATACAGTACATGTATAGAGTGGTAAATTGTACACTTCCAGGAACAGCAGATTCCAGTCAACAAGAGCACATAACCACAACGAACTTTTTCGTTCATGTTACACTAGTTACTAATGGAAAGGATTCATAACCTGGGTTCCCAAACGAAAAACAGCACTTTCGTGCAAACGCCGCTCTATTTCCTCCCAATAAAGTGACACAAAAACATTCGACTGGCACGTTATGATTTTCTTTTCACATCGCATGCCTGACAAAGGCGCGGTAGCAAAACGTCAGGTTTGTCTTAACTTTGAAACCTGCTGTCGGTATTGGAAGAAAGCAGCTTTGTATTAAAAGAAGTAACAAACCATAAGGGAACTGTGCTTTGTAGTAACAGGTCCGAATTTATGAGTTTGTTCCAAAAATTTTTATGGAAAACCAGATTTGCTACTAGCCAATGAAATATCTGAGAGAACTACGTCTCGGCAAATCTCATTCTGATTGTACTAGTGTACGTAACTGATTTTGCTTTGCAGTTCAGCCCCGTGCAAAACGTTCAAGTTTGAGAAGAAAATAAATATGCCTGGTCTCCAACTCTCTAATTTATAAGGATCATCATTGTAGTGTGGATAGTTTGCACAGCTGTACTCTCATGGGCTACAAGTGTGCATGGTACCAAATTATTGTTTGCTCCCCCCCCTTCTCTATTATCAAGTTAATAAAATGAAATTTTTACATTGGGCTCGACTCAGGTATTCAATTGTGGCGATGTAACGAGCAGCAAATCCATAAATATATGCATGTGGCCCATCGCCCAGCCACGGAACTTATTTGCTCAATATCTTACGTGGTTTTCTTAATCGCTGATATTTACATTGTTTATGTGACTAAGAGTAAATGACGTCATTCATATAATCGGTTAAAGTTGATAAGAACGGTTTACACTTAATAATATTTAATATACGAAAGGGAAATAATTAATACAGGTGTGCCCCCGGGAACTACAGGTCTGGAAAACGACAGTGTACTAAAGTGTCGATAAACCATGTAAAGGTGACGTCTAACATTTTGAAAACGCAACATACTGAGCACAAAGTATGTTTATTGTCATACATTTTTCTGCTACAAAATAATATTGCAAAATTAGATTGTACAAGAGTAAAACATCCGCATACGATTGCTGAAGTATAAAGAGCTGTTCATAAAATGCTGGGCAGCCTTATGGCACAGCTGCTACGATGATGATGATGATGATGATGATGATGATGATGATGATGATGCAATAAACATGAATTATAAGCTACATATTGTACATTTTGTATCCGATATACTATAGCACGAGACTTAAAGAAACCAACGTTGCAAAAACCAGTATTGCATCCTTACATATATTTCTTGATATTAGTTTTCCTTAGGGAAACTTTTCAAAGAAAATTCAGCAGAAATAGCAAAGAAGGCAGCATTTCAGTTCCATCTTTTTAGCACATTTTACTCTCCATTTCGTACTAATTCTGTTTGCCAAATGATATCTTGTCGGCACCCACACAAAATAAAATTAAAAATTTTTCTTTACCCTTGAGAGTTGAATTACTGCCCTTTTTGCACGGAATGCTATAGTTTTGTGGTTATTTGATCACCTGCAATTAAAAATTATTTACATAAATTAACTTTAATCTAATAAATCAATCACCTTTCTTTAGTATTTCAATAAATATAATGAATTTACCTTAAAATAAACAAAATAGTAAATAAATAAATAAACAAACAAACAATCAATGTCCATGGCAAAAATCTTCCCGTACATAAAATGATTCAAAGTGAAATAGTATACCAAAAATTCTTTGTATTGTTCCATGAGCGAATGTGAACATCACAAGAGCTGTGTTTTGCAAACTGGCCCCTGTTTTAGGAAACTGCCACTTTCCCATTTAGCACAGTGGTCCCTGTCTTCACTGATCACTCTAATAAGAGACCACCTGTCTTTAAAGGATACTCTAATATGAGAGCGCCTTGTCTTTGAAGACTACATTTGCATGGTTCTTTACTCAGTGTGTTTTCATCTTATCTATACTGCCTATGAAAGACCACCTGTCTTGAGAGTCCACAATTTGGTCATCCCATTGGATGGTCTTTTAAGACAGGTTTCACTGTACAACGAGCATCCCATTTCCTGTCTTGGGGTGAGAACATTTAATAATGGGATTTTTCGAACATGCCATTTAGGGCTTTGGTATATGTTTCACGTACAGTCCTTTTCAGTCTTCATGCAAGTTGCCCTTTTCCCATTCACAGTGAGAAAGATTCTGCTTATTTCCGTCATCATAATGATTCGAGATAAACATTCCTTAAGAAAAGGCGTTTCACTGAATCACAAGCATCTTCACTTTTAATTCAGCAGTTCGATTGTTGGTCCAGGTCAACAGCTTTCCTCAGACGCCCAAAATCTACCGACTTAGTCTACAACGTAGCACTGAAATGGTTAAGTTGAGTTTTGACATTCACATAGATCGATATCTACTACCGGTAAGTACAAATTTCCATCTATCTTTTTCTTCATAGACGTGCAGTCGCCTTGAATGAAATGGAATGAATTTCCATCCATCTTTTTAATCAGAGACGTGCAGTGGTCTTGAAATGAAATGAAATGTAATGAAATGAAAAGAAATGAAATGGAATAAAATCAAGGAAAATAAATAAAAAGTATATAGCACTTTGTAAATCCATGCGAGTAAACGTTTCTTCGGCAAAACATAATTATTGGCACTTGGACATTTTATGTTTCATTTTAAGACTATTTTCCAGCAAATAATAACAAACGCCCAATCTACAAAAATCACATCGAACATAATTCTATGGAAATGAATGTAAACTACTCATCTTCGGTCAAATTAATATGTTTAAATGGAAACATGAAGTCAAATATAACATGAAGCAGACTGTTTTCTCCGCAGAAGCACGAAGGGTACAGTGACTACTGGGCATGTTACACACCAGGATTGTTTTTTTGAGCACTGTTCGTCTTTTACGATGCCAAAAATTCAAAAAGTGTTAAGCACCGTTGAATTTCAGTCAGTTTTGTAAATTTCACCAGTTGTGCGTTTCCACTGCTGGAGCACTGAAGAACAGCCTCACTAAATGTAACTGCATGACTCTGGAAAAATGAGTACTTTCTGGAAAATGTCATTTCATATGAAATGTCTCTATTGGACAAGCAATCTTGTATACATCCAGTATTCCACGTGGACGGCACTGGAATTAATAGGTTCAAGGCCAGCTCGAACCATGGTCACAACTAAAGCGAACAAATCTCAGCAATGCAAAGCTTAGCAGACAGTTCACTGATGTGGAATACGCTCGGTATTGTAGCACCATCGGTATACCAACAATGCGGCAATATGGAATGAAAATGAAAGACCGAGCTCTATGTACCATCACAGGAAATTTCTTCATAACACCGTCCAACAAAATGTTGATAGAGTCAGAGGCCAGCTCTCTCCATAGTCATATATATATATACATATAATCTTGCGTGGTTTCCTGTCCGTTTTCCAAATCAGTTTCTTCCTCACAGGTCATTGTTGTCTTACGTACGACAACTGTAGCAACACAGGTTGGAGTACCATCTACAGCGGTCTTCCAGCTTGTAGTCGGAGCACCATGTCCTTTGATCTCCGTAATGACAGCCTGTTCAAAATTAACACAAAATTTTGTTATACAACATGAAATGTGGATCAGTCAATCAATAAAAAAGACGAATGAATGGATCCATCAATCGAATTCAACCCAAAAATCAATACCAATAAGTGAATGAATAAATGAACAAACGAACGAAAGAATGAACGAATCGATCAATCTGGGAAAAATTAGACCAATCGATACGCAAAATTTCATTGATTGCTTCGGAAACTTAAGTATAAATAGTCAAAACTAGCCACATTTAGCAGTTTTATTGAAAATTGAAGAAACTAAAAAAATTGATCAATTTTCTAAGCATACAAAACAGGACATGTCAAAAAATGCATTACATAATAGTTCTCTTATATACCCAAAGATACATGTATCGCCCGCACAACGTCTCTAGCTAACAGGTTCATTCTGCAGCGGAAAAAAAACCTCACAGGCGACACTGCTCAGTTAACACCTTCTGAAGAGGGGTGCGTTATGACCGCTCGCTTGTCTGTGTGATAAGAAACACAGTGCAGACCGCCCGGCGCTAGTCATTTGGAGTCAATGTTATCTGGCTACATACACGTTCCACGCCAATTAGCTAGGTAGCTTGAAGGGCCTACCTGTATTGTAACATAATAAGGCTACGACGTGCGTTTACTTAAAATTTTATTTTGCAATGAATTTGATTTTAAATAAAATACGGAAGACAGTCCAGTGAGACTTGAGCAAGTCTAGCTACAATGCTATTCGACAAAGAGTGATTTGAAACACCTACCTTTTGGAGCGCTTGGGAAAAGGGACAGATAATGGTGGCACGTCGTGGGACAATCAGACTCGATGTTTGTCACGTAGCAGTAACTAGGCGGCATACCAACACACCAGCTTACTTTATCTGAAGCAAAACACATTATGTGGCCTTAGTGAGCTTCTACCTTGCTAGTTCTTAAGGCGACTGACAATATTTGTTATCCCGCTCGACTAAAAATGTTTACGAGTCAGCCGATTGTATATGCAACCTTATTTTGCGTCATCTGTCAAACGGTCAGGCAGCAAAACTACAAACAGTTACCTTATACAGGTACTAGATATGCTTGCATGAATAATGTCCTTCTTTCGTATGAAGTCCAGCCAAACTCCTACAAAAATCAGCGAATCAACTATATATTATATTCTCACAAGCAAAAAAAAAAAAAAAAAAAAAAAAAAAAAAAAAAAGCAAAATGCGAAGACTCCACGACTCCAAATATCCAATTCAGTCTCTGGAATTATTAGAACTTACCCTTTCACCGCTTAAATTACTCAAAAGCCCCTGAATGCAAATTGTCGTCTAGTATAATATTTTTACTAGCATTTTTTGGGGCTAACATAAAGAGCCGCACCAATTGCAGCTAGCAGCTATCATTATATCTTGTCATGAGTGAACAACTTCCCTTCGCGTCAGTTGGGCGCCATGCGTCCAGCACATGCCAAGAAAAGCTGCTGACTCAGCATTATTCAAACCTGGCAAAATTTTAAACGCCAAAACATTGTGTCTCCTCCTCAACTTTTGATTGGCATTTCCTTTAGGCCTACCTTTAGGCACCATCGCCCGCCTTGTTGTTGTTGAGGGCTTGTTAGTTATAGATGTTGTGGTAGCTGCTGTGGTTGTAGTTGTTGGTGTTGTTGTTGTTGTTGTTGTTGATGTTGTGGTCGTCGTTGGTGGTGGTGTCGTTGTTGTAGTTGTAGTTGTAGTTGTAGATGTTGTTGTTGTTTTAACACCAAATTTTTTACATCTGACGCAGCGACATGGTTTCCTTATAACTTCCTCCTCACAACGCATGATATCAATGCTTGCACACCATCCATACTTATCTCCGTATTCACAATCTTTAACAAGAATAAGAAAAGGCATACATGTTTATTAAGCAATCATGACAGTAAGGCTGCTGGACATCTTCCTTCCTTCGAATTATATTTACAAGCCCGGACTGACAGAAAAGCCCCGCTCAAAATTATCAGACGCCACCCAAGGCTAACTCCTTTACATAACACAAAAGAATGTCCTGTCCTGTTCCCCGAACTAAATCACCGAGTGAGGGTTTTGTCTTAAGAGGGAAAGAAAGCCCCTGACCAGCCATAACTCAACCATTGTGATTTTGGCTGTGTTTAAATGCCATATATATATATATATATATATATATATATATATATATATATATATATATATATATATATATATGTATATATATGTATATATATATTTATATATATGTATATGTATATATATGTATATATATATGTATATATATATATGCATATATATATATGTATATATATATATATATATATATATATATATATATATATATATATGGCATTTGAACACAGCCAATATATATTTATATATATATATATATATATATATATATATATATATATATATATATATATATATATATATAGGTTCGAGTGCCACTAGTTCCAAATATAAAATATATATTTTCGGCATATCCTTAATGCTGGTGGATTCGAGTCCCCAATTCTGGAAATAAATGCCGACTCAGTAGTTATACTGTGTAACCGTGTTGATATGGCACTCGCACATAACTACCTCCATTGAACCATTCTTTTTAAGAATGGGGATTTGGTCGAGTGGATATGTGCGTTTTCCATTTCAGCTAGGCGACTGGTGCCAAAGGTTTCATTCCATAATTTACTTTCTAAATGCCGAATCCATATTCTCATACAGTCCTCCAAATAAATCGACCAATTTAGTTTTAGCATCCAGCACAGAAAAAAGGAGGAAAACAGTGCTGACCTTTGAAGTTAAGCTCTGTCTTCAAAAATTAAACCTTCCACAGTCGAATATAAAATGTTAACATTCAACATAACCGCTGGTGTATATTGTACGCAGCTGGACGGGTTGGAGATTGTCGAAAATCTTCCTACATTTTCATTTAAAACATGTTCACCAAACAGTAATTTCATCATTATTGTAATACGCCCAAGAAGAAGAGGTTTCTCTTTAGCTAGTTACCACCACAGACGTGGTTCAAAAGAACAAACTGCTTGCCTAAAAATTTTCAATTTGGAATTTTGAAACAAATGACATTGCGTAATTACGTTTTTAAACTGATCAGCTGCAACTAGTAGTACGGCCTCATTGTCTCAAAACTTTCTATCCGCGACCTCAATGATTATACCAAAGGATGGAGCCCAATAAACCTTCTCAGTGCTAAGTTGAACACTGGACTAAATCACAGGGTTCCTTCGGGGCGCTTTGA
The DNA here is from genome assembly GCA_964020975.1 of Hermodice carunculata. NCBI lineage: Eukaryota > Metazoa > Annelida > Polychaeta > Eunicida > Amphinomidae > Hermodice > Hermodice carunculata. The sequence continues at coordinate 1,218,092 of CAXHWN010000019.1, read as the reverse complement.
GCGCAAATATCAAATGGAAAAGAATGATGTTGCGATTAGCACTGAAAGAGTTCATTGTATCGTTTGTGGTGGCACCTGACCGCTATCTGCAAACCGCAGTTTTAAAATTCTGTGTCAGGACGCCAAGTATACATCGTATACAGCTATGCGTACCTGGATCGCTGGAGTTGCGAAGCTGACTGCAGGTGAAGGGGCAGATTGATTCTCTTGTCCTCTGTCTGTAACACATGCTGGGGTGCATTTTTACACACCAATCTGCCGTGTCTGTCACCAGATTAAAAATGCAAAAATGAATATAAAACACATTTGCTTCAAGTACAATTGAAAAAAGACAAAATATTGTTACTCTGAATACCTTTGTTTATGGTGACCAGGTTTTTTTTTTATGTGAATATACTTATGCTCATAAACTTAAAGTTTAACATAACCATGTTTCAGTGTCTTATTGTATTGGTAATTGTAAATATATTCATGTGACCTGAATAATCTAATAGTTACACTAAAGATGTGAAAGCTTTCCAGACATACGCTGATACGCACTAAATAACAGTACTACAAGACCCACTTGACAATTGCAGGTCCAAATACATAAATTATCTCGTCAAGTTTTCTGTTCTATCCCTATCATATTTGCAAATTTTTGCATGCTCATCGATACGACCTACCTTTTCTGGTTGTGCTGGTGATAGTTGTACTGCTTGGACGATTGGAAGTAGTTGTAGTTTGAGCACGGGTTGTTGTGGTAGTTGCAGTTGTAGTTGTAGCACGTGTTGTTGTGGCAGTCGTAGTTGGAGCACGGGTTGTTATAGTAGTAGCACGGGTTGTTGTGGTAGTTGTAGTTGGAGCACGGGTTGTTGTGGCAGTCGTAGTTGGAGCACGGGTTGTTGTAGTAGTTGTAGTTGGAGCACGGGTTGTTGTGGTAGCTGTAGTTGGGGCACGGGTTGTTGTGGTGGTCGTAGTTGGCTTGGTTGATACAGCTGGGGTGCAAGTACCACAACAATATTGTTGGCGATACTTATCAGAACAGTCCAACAAACTGCATCCACTTATCTTGTCACCGAATTCGCAACCTTCCGAATTAAACAGAATGTCTTTGTAACATGTGTTGCTAATGAATAGAACAATATAGTCATCCATTAAGTTTATATTATGTTCTAAACGTACATTTACATTGGCTCTCAGCAGCAATGAAACATACTTGGATCTAAAGTGGCCATACAGTTAATTACTACTTGAAATGAACGAAAAAATGCTCATAGGTTTTTTTTCTTGCCTACAATGACGTGCCTATCGCCCCTCCAGCAACTCATTAGCGTCAATCACAACAAACGCCACAATATCAACAACTAATGGCCTCACCATGTTGTATACCAAGACCTTAAAACACACTTTTTGAACTACATCATGAGTTGTAATGATTCGTTTTACGGTGGTGTTAGATCCTCACTCCACGTCAAATCAACTGAAATAACGCGTCACAACTCTCACAATGCCTTATCCATTTTGTTATACAAATTAATATTGTATTCGTAAATGTACCACCATCACACGCTGTCCATGTTAATGGCTTCAGTCATATGACAGATATACCTTTTGGTGCTTTCGGCTCCAGTTTGCATTTCAGACAACAATTTTTCTGGTAGTAAGGATCGTAACAGTTGCGTTGTTTTACATCTGTGCACCAACCCCTCGCGTCCCCGTACTCACAACCTGCAGCAAGAACGGCAAAACGAGAACTTTGACAATGCGTATTTATAAAACAAATATGACAGTCGATAGTAACATAAAAAAGGATTATGCTTTCATAGCCAATAAATGCTTCCATATATATTTCTGGTCCCATCAGTTTTATTTAATGTCAGGCAAAATTAAATTGGACTTGCCTACCTGTTGTATTATGTGGCAGTTTTTTCCGGGCACAAGTTGCAGGGCATATTCCTCTTTCGTGTGCATAGTAACAGTACCTTGCAGGTATAGTCTTACACCAGTCGGCCTTGTCACGGTCACCTGTGAAAACAATGAGACATTTACGTCAATGACATATCTGCGCAATGTTACATACATGTAGATTACATAACATAGATCCACAGTGACAAAAGTAACACACACACACACACACACACACACACACACACACACACACACACACACACATATATATATATATATATATATATATATAGACATAAACTATAGCTACTGTTACTTTTTCGCAACACTATATTATGCACACGAGTGGAGATTAAAAAAGGTCAGAAAATATGATAGATATATACAAACACACATATGTGTGCTTACTTTCATATCTAACACTAAAGTGTTTTTTCATACCTGTTGTTGCAGTGGTGGTCGTACTGGGCTTTTGTGTGGTGGTTGTCTTCACTGTTGGCCTCTGCGTTGTGGTCGTCGTCGTTGCCGGTGCGGTGGTGGTGGTCCTGACGGTGCTAGTACTTGGGGCTGCTGTCGTGCTCGTCGTGGTTGCTCCTTTAATATGAAAATGGAACGATATCGCGGTGAGTAAAGTAACAACAAGGCTGCAATCTTATCATTTATGATATGGCTTAACAGTTTGGTCTGTAATGCCGGAAGCTACCACAACAAGTAATGGCTGACTCATCAACATCTGAACATTCACCACTTCCTCAAAGCAATTCTATTTTCCTAAGATAGCAAAAACTATTGTACTTTTTGCGGGTCTTATGGTGGTAAAGAGTCTTTTCTCTTCATCCATATGTCTCCGTCGGACACTCGTAAAAGCTACAGAGGGTAAGTTAGAAAAAAAGCCTGCAAGAAGTTGTAGCGATATGAAAAACCAATAAAACGACTATAATATATGAAAACGTATAAATTCAAAGACTACATGTCTTATGTTTTATTGGTAAATATTCATCAATATGAGTAAAACTAGATGATCCAAAGGATCGATGCCCACCGCCACATTATGCGAAAAAATCCTAAAAAATCAAGCATCTACATCAACGCTACCTGGTGAACAAATTTGTGTAACCCTTCTACAAGGAATATTTACACCAAGTTTCAGCATAATATGAGTGACGGTTTTGGAAAAGAAGTCCAAAATAGCAAAAACACAAACAGTCATTAAATAAATAGAAAAGAATCATCACCTGTTAAACAAATAAAAGTCATGGGGTACCTAGAAGTGTCCCTGTGCAATTTCGAAGCAATTCACCAAGTGGTTTCGGAGGTTTTCTAAGATTTTGCCAAAAAATTAACAACAAAAATCATAAACAAGCCCCCAAATCACTGGACTGTGACCGTTTGAACAAGTTGGTACAGACCTGCCCAAGGCACATCCCCACCAAGTTTGAAGTGAGTCTGACAGACGGTTTGGAGAAGAAGTCGAAAATGTGAATTACCACAGCAATCCGCATGCACTTACATAGTAATCAATACGCATCTATGCATTGGTGACCTTGAGGTAAAGGTCACCCAGAAACAATCCCAGCCAAGGTTTGACCTAGATGCTTACTCTGACCCCCTTTGAAGGCAATTGAATTATAACGTGGAAAGTTATCGGACGTGACAGACACGATGAACGTGACGGAGACCCGACACGACAGTCGAACAGACCAATAGCCCTTAAACCTACTCATTTATTTCTATGTCCCCCTATACCACCTTCGGTGGCGGGGGCCAATGAACACCGATAGTTCAGGAGAAAAGAAGTTAAAGGCTTTTGAAAATATATCCTTTGGGCCTGTATTCAAGCAATTTTACTCCAGTGATATCCTCCACGGACATATGTATTTTGCAAAATTGTTTTTATCTATGAACACAAACATAATAATAAGCATCCTCAATCTAAACAATCATACATAGCGATAAAAACACGTACGTGGTTTGATGCCTGCCTCCTCTCGACAGGTATAGCAACAGGTGTTCCACTTGTTGGGATTTCTGCAATCATCCCGGGTGCAATGACTGGACTTGTCTCCAAACTCACACCCTAAAAAGGTGACATTGCTCTTGTTGTAACTCTTTCGGTGCAAAGTTTTGACAGAGTCAACATTTCCTCAGCGCACCGAGAAAAAGCTGCAAACTTCACCATTCTTGTGGTCTCTGCTCTTATGGTAACTAAAGCCTAGCTAGTACTTGATTGAAATGTGGGTTTACAAAGAATATGAATCTATATGGTGTCGTTATATCAGTTCTGAGCACATCGACTTTGTTGAAATTAGCAATGTATACTCGATGGTTGTGCAATATTACTTCATTTCTTTTCCAATTTCAGTATATTTTGAAACAGGTTTGCTTTTGGTTTAAGAACATAAATAAGAATAATAACGTAAAATGAACGAACTCGGCGTCTTTTAGACGATAAATGATGTAGTAAAATTATTTAAAAATTCAATGGAACACAATTCATAGCTCACTCTATGTTGATATCCTTTTGCTGCTATTTTTCCTTTTAACCTACAGATTTTGTTTGTTTGTTTGTTTGTTTGTGTTTTTTTTGCCAAAAATATTTAAACGTGATTCGAAATCCACCCGAAGACTGACATATCAAACCCAATGTGACACTCTGAAGACTGAAATATCAAACCCAACAGTGGCCATATTCGCAAAGAATTTTACTTGATCCCGAATTTGATCCTAAAGTTAAAATGTGTGCATTTGGCCGTGAACTACTCACTCCATCGCCTCATAACGGATCAAAACTTCCAGGATTAACCAATCTTTATTCTTATCAATAATACGAATTTTGGAAATAAGATTTCAATGTTATAAAATTGATCTGAGATTGATCCGTTTCTTTGTCTTTAAATCTGGACAAAATATGGATCAAATTAAGACTAAACTATAATCCTGAAATGTTAATGTTTTACACAATGGCCATAAAAAGAAAGATTGGTTCGCACTAGTATTAGTGAAGGAGACTACACCCTATACAAAAGTCCCTGCCATATTTTGAAAACTACTAACCTCTGGTGACAAAAACAGGATAGAGGCTGTGGTGGACACCAATTTAAGTCCCCATTTATTTACATGTCAAATTTGCTTACTCTGCTAGCTCATATCTGTTATCAAAAACACTTTTGAATATAACCATTGTGTTATTCTGTTAGGAAAACTGCAGGACTGCACCATACGGGGAAAAATCTTCAGTGTTTTGACTTTTCCTAATTGTAGCTGCTATACATCTCACTGCAATTTTGATACCCTGTACAGTTGGACCCAATGCCACTGTAACAATAACTGAGTTGACTCACATTACATTCTCGGAATTCCACAACAATAGTTTAACAAACTATGGGTTCAAAGATATATAATTAGGTGTCACAGGTATATTTATTCTAAGGCTTAATTGACTTGTTAATGGAGCAAACGGATCAGTACAGACCTAATTTTCTAATCAGGACCCAAAAATAAAAAATCGATGAAACATGGGTATTGGACCAAGGTGTGAGAGAGAGAGAGAGAGAGAGAGTATAAATTACACGCCCAAATGAATGACTGGTTCTAAAACCAAATGAAAAATGAAAAAAACAGATTATGTTTTGTAATAATAATTGGAAATGTGATATGTAAGTGAATGGGAACATGATTTGCATTCCACCCCAGGCTCATTCTGATTTATGCCACCAGAGGATAGTAGTTTTCCAAATATGGCAAGGACTTTTGAATAGGGTATACTGGATCCAGGGTTAAGTAATTCTAAACAGAAGTTGATTTTAATTTGGGTCCTTAATTCAGTATCATATCGAAATTCTTTGTGAAGATGGCCACAGACACAAATTACCCCAGATGGTGTCCTCCGATAAATATGAAGAAACCGATCGACATTTTATTAAATTGACGTGCGGTTTGAATCGATTTGCCTGGATTTTTGAATGTTTGTGGTCTCACCTGCTATGCCTGTGCGGTGCTTCTCACAAGTTTTGCAACATCTTTCTCTGTTGTGGTAACATTCCAGCCTGTGTAAGTTTGCACATTGTTTGTCTCGATCGCCAAAAGGACAGTCTGTAAGGTAACCATAATGATCGTATTAGTGTGTGTGTGGGGGGGGGGGGGCGGTGATGGGTGAAGAAGAGCATGTACATAATTAAGATGGGTCTGCATGCCTCCGCTCTCACCTGATCTGTCTTACCCTTTATATAAAATTTCGTACAATATTCATTTAATCTCCGCTCACACAAATTACCAATGCCGAAGGAGGTGCCATACATGCATGTTTTCTTCTGGAAAGAAAGTAAGAGATAAAAAGTCCAGATACATTTACATACTGTTTTCTGGTTCAAAGTAATAAACAATGAATTTCATCAGCCAAAAACCACATTAAAATTGCCTTTTTACATTACCTTTTAGTTTATTACGCTTTCTGATAAAAACACCAAACCATGCGGTTTGAAAATTATATTTGCAACTGTAACGCTTCTAGGCCACTTGACGAGGCCGAGAAAACGAATAGCTAAGAGCACCATGGACGTCAGGCAAACTCATGTGTATATAGTATTTCTATATGTTTTGCACAGTGCAAAGTTTTGTTGTCCTAGACTATTGGCGCACTCTTCACACAGTGGGCCTAGAGGGCACTGGGGGTAGCTAAAGACGAGACATACTCTACATATTACCAACTTTTTCTTTCTTTCTTATTTTCGTTCAAAACCTCTCATCAAAACATTAATAAAGAAACGTTTCATTCGACATGTTTTCGACCAGTTTGCCACTGAGACATAACAGATTAAGTTGGATATATTCAACCTAATTAATACTCACTTGGGTCTGTAGTCTTTAGCTTAGGACATTTCTCACAGCATGTCTGTGATTCCTGGCTAAACAAGCATTTTCCTGGGAATAAGTTGCTGCACCACGTTGCTTTGTCTCCGTATTCACAACCTTTGATCAAAAGATTGGTAATTTTAATTGTGCATTAAGGGCAAAGAGGGACAATGTTATCATTACGTAGGTATTACAATTTCAGTCAACACGTGCAGGGGACATGTCAAATCACATGACTGAAAAAGTAGCCCAAGATTGATAGATAGGTAGATACATAGAGAGACAGACAAATGGACAGACAGACAGACAGATCAATCGACAGACAGACCGACCGACCGACCGACCGACCGACAGACAGACAGACAGACAGACAGACAAAAAGACAGACAGACAGACAGACAGACAGACAGACAGACAGACAGACAGACAGACAGACAGACAGACAGACAGATAGATAGATAGATAGATAGATAGATAGATAGATAGATAGATAGATAGATAGATAGATAGCAATGGTGAACAAGCTAAGCCGATGGAGACTGATAAAAATATAAAAAAAAACTATCACTTTCTTTTCCAAGTCACGCCTTCCAGGGACCAAGTGGCCAAATAATACAGAAATCCAGCTATATACCACATTTGAAAATTACATATATCGATTACATGTTTAACCATCTCACAAAAACCCAGCGCCGATACATTGGCCTCTGGTCATTCAGGGATAAAGTGTACCCGCAACCGTATTTCTCTTTCTGTGAGTTACTTTACTTTAAAGATTTGACTGTTACCAACATATTTTAACCAGTTGGAATGGCACACTTTTTGTAAGCAAAGAAATAAAAGACGATAATCATCTAAATATTTCATAATTATTAATGTGTCTGTCTCACCTTGCACATCCCTTTTAAACTTCTGACAAGTGGCACAACATAAATTCCGTCTGTTCTGGTCATAGCATTCACTTTTTTTTAATGTGAGGCAGAGTCCATGCTTGTCGCCATATTGACACTCTGTAAATCACCCAATTTCAACATATTTGAATCACATGTGAACCAACGTGGTCAACAAATCTCGTTGGAACACTCAAAGCTTACTAGCTTTGTTGAACTAAGTCAAATTACACAAGTACCGTAGCCTATGTCAGGCACCCAAGTACTTATGGGTAAATATAAAAAACAAAAACAAAAAAAAAAAAAAAAAAAAAACCAACTGTGTGGCAAGGCAGTGCATGTTACCAAGAAATGGATCCATCTCCGCGTGGGAACTTATTGTATGACAAACCACTTCCTGTTGGCAACAAATGACCAATCCGAAGCGCGAGGTTTGTTTATTCCTCATGTGGCTGTACAGACACTTGCACTTGTTACTTACTTGGGGGAAAGCATGGCTCCATCTGTTGTTATTATGCACTATCGCAAATGGTTGGTGACACCCACTGGCAGCTTAATATTGAAAATCTCCACAACCGCTTACCGGGGACAGAAATACAAATGTAGTTACCGCCGGTAGAGAATACTCTTTAATGTGTTAAATTATGACTCTGTATGTTCTACAACGGATGCAATGAACGCAATAAGATGCATAAAATAATATCATTTTTATGGTGGACCCATAAAGTATACTTACGGGGATTACTGTTGTTCAAGATTTTTCCACAAGAAGCGCAACATTTGTCTTGGAACCATTTGAGATAACATCTCCAGGGTTGTGCAGATGCACTTTGTTCGCAGGTCTCACCAGTATCTTGTTGTTTCCCGGGCAGGTCTCCATACAGACACTTATCTGTTGGGAAGTACAAGTACAGTAATCAAAGATAAAACTAGGGGGGGGGGGGGTGAGAGGGTGAACCCAGATCGTGCAACGGCCCACATAGGGCCCTATCTGCAATAAAGTATTGTGTATTTATCTGTGCAGTCAGTTATTCGTGCTAAAATTATGGGTGGGAGGGGGGGAGGGTGGAGGAGGACTTAGAACCGGTATGTTTTTAGTTTGAAACAAGGCTCATGATCACAACTTGACTACCATCTCACTTCATTTCTCCGTTTCTTGACATACCAACAAACTGCAACTCACCAGCTTATTCCAACACTATTTTTACAGGTATATCACACTGATCATCCATTGAAATCCACATATATCCATGGCAACACGCCTATAATTGTTGCAAATGTCACACAAAAACCATTTCGGGAAAAAAGTCCGACATTCCAGCGCCAAAGTCAAACGGGTATCCCATTCTGAATCAAGTTCGTTCCGTGGCATTAACCGTGTGGCAACTGCTCTCAATTGTCAATCAGGCCGCATTCTTTGATCCACTCACGTTTTTATCCTGTGTTTTTTCCACAAATCTTGAAACACGACCAAAATTGATCACGTCAGTTCTTCTTGTATCCACCAATACTTCTTGCCGGCCATAATTTTAACCGGACCCGCACTGATATCTTAGCTGGTCTCAGATTGGCTGAAAGTCTGCGTAGACAATGAGACAGCAGCTGTTATACCGGTCCATTTCCGGTCAAAATCAGGGCCGTCAAAATACTTTGATAGATACGAGAAGCCCTGGCGGAATTAATTTTGGTAAAGTTTCACGATTTGTGGAAATCACCACAGGGTAAAAACGTGAGCTGATCAAAGAATAAGCATAACCGCAAGGATTTTTTGCCACATAAGCGGAAACGGAAGGGGTATCTTACAACTATCACCCAGAAAGTGTCGTGCAGCAAAATTCTTATGCAGTATTCTAAATCACAGAAATAAAATCCTTCCACCAAACTGTGTGTGATATTTTCCATTTCCCCATGATTTTTTTCTTTCAATTTTTATTATTGATGAAAACGAAATAACACGTATCTTACCTTTTCCAGGTGGAGCACGACCATCGAAAACACAAGTGCTTTTCATACACCACTGCAATATAAGCATTTTACATCGGTTATAAAGAAATATTTTTGATTTAACACCATAAAATATGTTACACTTTTGCTGCATCAGATAAAAAAACGGCTCCCATTTTGCCGCTTAGTAACGCCATATTCATCACTCAAAAATAGACACAGTATAATATCGAATTGAAAATATAGTTTCATAAGGGAGTACGTTTTATGGAAGGGTATTTTGTTCTTGCGACAGTGTGTGCCATAATGATGTGAACCATTACCACATCAAGTGGTTGATTCAATTTCAAGACAAAATTAAAATGAAAGTAAAATATTACCGAAAAAGACTGACAAGGAACTGAATTACAATTTTTAGTTATTGTGGATGTAAATTTTTGTGTGTGTTGTCATAACAACACACAGAGAAATTTCATTGCTTGTACTTGACATTCAAGATGGATTAAACACAATTGTTGTATTTCAATTTCTCCTCTAATCCTCTGATTATTTCAAGCCTTACCTTACGATCCCCGCACTGTGTACCGGTTGCAGCCCGTTGGTCCGATGCGCGGTAACAACTGCCAAGACGTGGCACATAACACGTCATCTCCCGACACAAATCTGCGTCATTCTTTAAGCTCTAAAAGGAAGCCAAATTTGGAATGAACAGGCAG